>DWNE01004793.1:0-14726 GCA_018249875.1 Cecropterus toxeus | reverse complement strand
AATATTTGAGATCAGACATTAGGAGTCTTTGGAGAGCATTTTGTAGAACTTTCCTAAAAACACATTTTGAATAAATTAAAATATACCATCCATGAGAACATCACTGTATTTAAAAAGGATGTGAATTCCGCTGCTTTGCTTGAATAATCGCACAATTCAAAATTAACCATAAAGAAGGCCCATAATTGAAAACTTCTCCACTCCTCTAACTCCACTATAATTAATGGAATTTTAATTTATTTTTATTGACTTCTTCTATTTAAAAGATTAAAACAATATATTTCTTCAGTGTAATTAGCGTTTATGTGTTGCGATAATAATAATGCAAAACAGCGATATACACATACATATTAGAAGAGATACCAGTGGCTTATAAGCGCGTGCGGTGTAATATTACTAATATTGTAAATCCGAATGTTGTAGTGTAGTATGTGGGTTCATTACTCTTTCACGCAAAATCTACTGGTTCGATTTCGTTGAAATTTGGGGAACAAATAGTTTATGACCTGGATTAACAGATAGGACTTATTACTGTGGTTAACGTGACCGAAGCGGCTAAGCTACGGACTAATCTAGTATTTTACATTCATATACAAGCTTTTTACCCCTGTTCAACCCCCTTAGGGGTTTAATTTCTAAAAATCTTTTCTTATCGCTTACACCATAAAAGGAACAACTGTACCAAATTTCAGGGTTCTAAGTACAGTAGTTACGGCTGTGCATCGACATATAAGTTAGTGAGTGAGATTTGCCTCTTACATATATAGATTTGTTTAGTGGAATCATCACCTAGTCTCGTAGACGATGGGCCAGTGCGCGGCGAGCGCGAGCGGGCCGCGCATGGTGTGCATCTTGAGCACGGCGTCGGCGCGGTCCACCTCCTGCAGCAGCGCCGTGTGCCGCGCGCCGCGCGCCCGCGCGCCCGCCTCGCGCCCCTCGCCCGCCTCGTACGCCTCGTAGCCCCCGCCGCCGGGGTGCTCCCGAACACCTGCTGTATGCCATTAGATATTGATAACAGTTTTCGATATAGTCAAAATTCTAACGTAATCATGTATTAGTACATTATTTAAGAATTTTCATCACATACAAAACCATTTTGACAAGCAAATTTGAAACATGTTTTTGATATAAATAAACGAAAATTTAATGTCATTAATTACACTGTACATATTGCTATTATACGCATTGAAATTATGCGAATTACCGTATACTAAAATTAAAAGTACTAAGTAAAAAAATTGGTGGTATAGCACGTGGCAACCGTTTTACATGGCTCAGTAGCTAACTATCAGTGACATTAGTCGGTTAACATTCGTTGGTCGTGAGAGAATATTAAAAAATCTGACAAATTACAACAATAATGAAAAAACTACAGAGACTACTGCTAACTTGATATATGATTTCTTACCTCTGTCCATTCTTATATCCATTTTGTTTGAATTTGTTTGTACTCTTATAGGTTTAGATGGATTATGATAATCATATAACGTTTTGTGATTATCAACTGAGCCAGCACGTCTGGAAAATAAAATAAAGCATGTGATATTATATTTTTCAATTAATTTGAACTAATAAATAATAATAATAATTTTTATTTCGAACCATGGCCCATAATGTCCATAATAATCTATATACTTACTTTCATAACATGAAATAAAAGTTGTATAAATCTTACCCTTGATCTTTCTGCAAATCTGTGACAGAGCTTTGAGGTAGTACAATTAAGCCTGGCTGAGATGTTGAAGAATCAGATACAGATTTTTCTGACAGCACACTATTTAGTCTATTACGTTGGTTTGTATTTTCGGAGTGTCTAAAAAAAATAACAAAATTGGTCATTGCACTATTTAAATTTGAAACAAAAGTAAATACACACAATACTATTTGCATTAATAATTAAAATAATTTTAAATTCTTGTTGAGCCATTGAGCTCATAGTCCTTTTGTTGATAGGGGGTCACCCCTACCTATAAACACCTGCTTATAAACACCTATAAGCAACTCCATATATATCATCAGGTTCTACCTGAGGTCAATAACAAATGTTTGGTAACTGTTAAAGATCGAGACTATTGTCTCATATGTAAGCAGATGTCAGCAGATGTCCGCATCCTTCAATGGAAACAAAAAAATGTTGTGGCAGTGAATACTACAACCAAACAATGCTTGTTGCATCACATTTCTGAATGACCAATATTAAGCTCAAAACTATATTACTAAAAGTGTATTTCGCCATGCATTAAGATACCATTACATTAAGGAATATAATACCTGTCCTGTCCTTGTTGCTTCTTAGACTCAAGAATTTCTTCACGCCAGTTAGTAGTGGTAGAGGGATGGTGTGTATGCGTAATGGGTTGTACATTCTCAGCATTGCGTCCCTTACGCCGGCCAGACTTGCGGGAGCGTCGCCCTCCACCCGACGGACCCTCACCACCTTCGCCGCTGACGCTTACGTTACTGGGCGTTGGCGAGTGACGTCTACGCTCAGCGCTTGATTGACGCCCACTACCCCATGCTCCATTGCTTTTCTTCTGGAAATACTCAACATTTCACTTACTGCGTACAACATGTAAGTTAGGTTAACAGATCAATTCAAGACTTACTCACTTACTTAACACTTAAATCTGTTTATAATTTTTAAACTCAATTGATGTCTTTATTTGGTACATAATCCTATTTGGAAATATATCTATTGCAATTACGATTAGAAATGTATATATGTGTTACATATGATGTTGCATCTAAATATTTCTTAAGCTGACTTTCATACGTTTCAATTTTGTGTAAATTAAAAAATATTAATCACAATAATAAATGTAATAAAAAGAAAACTCAGAACCTGAGGTGCAGTCGTCCAATTTGATGACTTTGAGACTGGTATTCTGAAACCTTCACTATCCTTAGGGCTTACAGCACGATTTGTAGAGGTATCTCTGCTATTACACTGTGATACAATTCTTCTGAAAAGTCGAACATGAAAGTCCCATTCAAATATTGTAAACAATCAAAAACAAATATTTCAAAATATAAAATGTTGTAAATAAAACTTGGCAACATTTTTTAATATTATTTATAAGATTATTTTACTTAACAGGTTTCAAAAGTTTACTGACTAATTGATCTGACCTTTCTGTACTCTGTTCTCGACTGTATGATCTCAACGATCGCCAACGATCAAGATCATCTCTGCTATTGCCAATAGTTGAGGACCTATTGCTTTTGTGGCTGTCCCGTCTTTCCCGTTCTCTTTGTTTAAGGCCTGATAGTATAGCTTCATGCTGTATGCTGACATTACTATCCTTCCTGGTTCTTTCTGGCTCATAGACATTAACGCTTACATTACTGTCCCGCCTATTTCTTTCTGGTTTTTTCTCAGAATTTTTATGTCCTCTACTTGAGCTTCTGTTTAAGGAAAATGTATATATATGTATAACAACGAAAATATGATACCGTAAATCCCCCAAGGATAAAATAATAGACATAATACCCATAATGCAATCTTATCTACTGGACATATACACAATTATCTTTTTGTATAGATAATAGAATATAATACAATTTGTTGTTTTAGAATTTTTATGAGGTCTTCCCTCTTTATTGTCATATATATTTCAATACGATATTTATACATAGTGTCAATATTTAAAGCATAATATATTTTTATTCATAATAGTCAATAGAATAACATCTTTGTTGAAAAGCAGATGAACAAAGAAATCATGCAGTTGCTTCCTTCCTTTTGTCATTTAGTAGTATCTCTAATACAATAACAATATGTTCACGCATAATATACTAATACTATTTGATTTATTCCAACTACTTCCTAGACTACAGGAAAACCACACGAGTGGTACAACATAGTGAAAAATAGTTACCTTTTATCTCTACGTCGTGACTTGCCACTTCTTTTCGATTCTCTAGTTTCTATTGGCTTTACCTCTATTGGCACAGATGGCTTAATGTTTTGTGAGAAACTAGTAGATGTGTCACACATGTCATCGAGTTTTATATTCTTTTCTACTTCCTCAGTCCAGTCCTAACATATATTAAACATTATTAACATTTCATCAGTTTAATCTGTATTAGATACAATAGTGTAAGTCAGGGGTAATCAACTTGATTAGAGCTAAGATTGACAAAATAGATTTTTACTGACAAATCCCTGTAGAATCTACAATACTAATTATTCTTAAAATTTTGTATAAATCAGTATATTAAGCGTACTGTGTAGTAAAGTAACTATATTATTAAATTTAATTTAAATAATACATATTTTTGCCTTGCTGCAATTGACTCGACTAACAGCTGCAATCTACCAGTTGATCACGATCAAATTGGTCACCCCTGGTGTAAGTCATTAACTGCTTTGACTTACCAAATTTGTCATATCGGAAAGGTTAGTAGAAATATGTGATGTTGATTCACTGTCATTCTTAAGCTCTTCATTATTTTCAATTTCCTTGTTGTCATGTGATTCCTCATTGCTAATTCCATTATTAGGAACTGCAATGGCAAAATTATATACTTTAACAATTTCCTAGTGTCTTTTTATAATTTCCTTATTTATCCTTGCAAGATGGCAGAACAAACATAGTTCAATCATAGAAGTAGAACTTCCACTCCTATTTCTAGCTTGAAGCAGTTCTTACATTATGGTGGAAGAGTATTTGTACTGGCTAGCTAGGCTAGCTATCATATCTTAATCCCAGAGAAAAGCAATGCATCTGTGATAAACAAATAGAACTCCTGTTATTGATGAAATTACTCAGATTTCCATCATTAGAAGTGACCACTTATAAGATTGACTGCATACTCGTGTTCTACTTCCACATTATAAAAAAATGTCATAAGCTCACAAACACAAAATAAACATGCTTGCAGACCACGACCAGAAATCTAAATTAATCATTCAGACATCTGATCAGCCAGGAATTGAACCCAGTACCCACTGTGCCAGACCAGCATGGCAACAATATTGTGCTTAGCCATGCAGCAGCCTGCATACAACAAACTTACCAATGTTAACACCATCTCCTTGGCTATCATGCACACTGTTAACTACAACAGGTGTTTCAGCTACAACCCTATCCTCCGAAATACTAGGATCGTATAAATTCATATATGAACTACTCGGTGTGGACCTCCTTGAATGATGGATATCATTATTTCTCATATATGAACTCACAAACTTTTCCCTATCAAAGTGTTCATTATCTCTAAGTCTGCCTCGTCCTCTAGATGGCAAAGTTTGGGACCAGCCTGCATTGGTATTCTGGAACTGGCCTGGATTATAGACAGACTGACTCATGTGATTCACATTATACCTGTCTCTATTTAACTGATCAACACTTTCAAAGCTGTGATGACCAGATTGTTCTAAAAACTTCTTCCTAAACCTTGGAGGTATATTTTCTAAATTTACAATGTGTTTTGGTCTGGAATCAGTTGGATAGCCAGCTGAATTTCGTCGTCCCGAGGGAGGTTTGCCACCTGCCCCTGATTTTTGCCTCCCTGCCCATGTCTCCATGCTTCTGCTATCTCGATTGCGATCTACAGAACTGTTCTCTTGCATAGAATGAGCGGGTGATATTGATCTCGACTCAGACGCTTGTCTATAATGTCTATTAAAGTTAATATCATTATTTGTTCCATCTTTGTAATGATAATCCCTTCCAGCAGCACCTCTGGAAAACGAGCCTGATCCACTTGATCCATGCTTGTCATGTTTATTTGACATTCTTCTATTGTTGTATTGACTAGAATTATCACTTCTCCCTGGCAACCTTGGCTGCCTGTCACCGTCAGAACTAACGTCCGCAGCTCTAGGTACATACAATTGTTGTTCTGATTTTTTATATCGGCTGTTAGGCGCAAGTTTTTCACGAGAACTATCACTCAGAGCTTCACCGTTAACTGAGTTTTGAGATCCGTAGAAATTGAGGTTTCGCACTCTATGACCGTTTTCTACATCGTATGAATCCATTTTAGCATCCGAGCCATATCTAGATCGGCGAAGAGGGCCACTACCAGGTTTGTACAGCTTTTGTTGTGGTTTATTTTTCCTGTAATCTTTACAGTCATCATCCATAGTAAAATTAAAGAACCACTGAAATCACTTAAAACAATATCACATTTCAACAAATCAGTAACCATACAACTAGTGAACAATAAATTACGAATTTTGTTTGACTACTGACATGCAGGTTATGTTGAATTTAGCTACTAAGCATTATCCAAGTATGTTACGGCGGATTACTATTTCCGATATCTTAATGGACAGAGAAAACGATTTGCCTTAAATACATGCAATCAAAAAGATAAATACATTAAAAACAATGCATCAAATATTATACGTTTATGTTATGTCCACAGAATACGAATAAATCGTCTTGTCTCGTCAGTGTTGCCAAATTTAGCTTCATGTTTTTACTGATATTAGACTAACACACTTGTTCGACTGTGCATGCAGGGGCGCCACTAGTGATCTTAACTAATGTTGCTAGGTTGCCACCTGAGGATAGGAAAATTTATTGATTCAATTCATCAATTTTAACATATTTTAACGCTTTCCTAAGTAATACATTAAAAAAATACATTTTCTTGACAAATAACATGAGATCTATTTTGTATTAATTGCTGATGATGCTAACACAGCTGTAACGTAGACACAGCTGTTTTAGTAAATCGCCACAGATAAGTTGGTTGCACTGTCTGTTAAGAATCGTTAAAATTTCAGATCGATGGTTTGTAATTAACATAAAATATTAAGTCCTAGAGTTGTCGTAGAGTTGATAATTTAAAAAAAGATTAGAAAAAAGGCATTTAATTTTATAATTCATAGAAATAATTGTTATTTTGGTAATTCATTTTTAAAATACTAACATTATATACTGTAACTTTGTAATGCTTAATCGAGCATTACAAAGTTACAGTTCCTTTATTTTTATCATAAAATAATAAATATATATTATGCTCCACATACAAAAATAAATTCTGTATCATATTCTAATATGGTACCTATTGAAAAATAAATACTTCAGAGTGTACTTTTGACTTTCCAACATGGTGAGCTAACAAGATGTTGGAAGAAACATCCGGGCCTCCTGGGTCTGAACTTAGTGCCACCACTGAAAATAAATGTCTAATGATTTATAACTAGAAAGCTAAATCCTAATTTTTACGATAAACTTTCAGTATCCATTTAAACTGTTGTGGGGTGGAATATATAAATAATACTTCGTTAGCCCACGTATTAAAAGCAACCTCCTATTCAAATTTCATGTTGTGGTCTTTTTCCTATATAAATAATGAAATAATGTTGCTAATGGCTTAATATGCCTTTACAATCTACAAGTTTAAAAATCATTTAAGTGCTTTATACCCGTGACTTGTAGTCTATGGGCAAAGTTCTGGCAACACTTGTAATGAAATGTCTATTTTAGAAAGTTGTCTTGTCTATTATTATAGTGTGACTAAGTATATTTGATTCATATTCAGAAAGGAATTTTCCTTATCTTTACCTTGAAAAAATATCAAGTTCGTTTAATCCAGCTATGTTTTCAACTAGCAAATTGCAATGGGTTCCTAACCCGTGGCTGACGTTTAAACAATTTTATATTTATAAGAAATAGAAATTGTACAGTTTTTTTTAATCTTAAGTGTAATATCTGTGTTTATTTCTACCAATTATTATTTAATATTGTTCATGATTAAGAAATAATGTCCTTCGAGTACTTGCCCGTGGCTGAAGACGAAAATGAAGAACCCATAGAACTTCCAATCGAAGAAGATGGAACTTTAATGTTAACGACTGTTTCCGCGCAATTTCCTGGTTGCTGTGGTCTAAGATATCGACACCCAGAAACAAAAAACATTCGCGGAATCCGATTAAGAGATGGTAGGTTGTATCCTCCTCCAGAAGGATGGGGTAATCAGCTGTACATCTGCAGCTTTCCTAAAGAGAATAAACGCAAATCGGGCGAAAATTCTGAAATTTCTTCAACTAAGAGTAAGCGAAACGACAACCTATGCTCCGATTTAATAGTTCTCGGCTTACCATGGAAAGCAACAGAACAGACTGTGAGAGAGTATTTTGAGAAATTTGGAGAAGTGTTGATGGCACAACTCAAGAGAGACCCAAAAACGGGGATGTCCAAAGGGTTCGCTTTTATCCGATTTTCGTCTTACACCTCTCAAATGAGAGTTTTGGCGCAACGGCACATGATTGATGGGCGATGGTGTGACGTGCGGATACCTAACTCCAAGGAGGGCTCTGTTACGTCCATGCCGTGTAAAGTGTTCGTCGGCCGCTGCACTGAAGAACTGACAGCTAACGATCTAAGAGAATATTTTTCCCAGTTTGGAGAGGTGACAGATGTCTTTATTCCTAAGCCCTTCAGGGCTTTTAGTTTCATTACGTTCTTGGATCCGGAAGTTGCACAAAGTTTGTGTGGTCAAGACCACATCATCAAAGGTGTTTCTGTTAACGTTTCCAATGCATCACCTAAACAAAACAAGGGTGGAGCCAATCAACGGAACTTACCTAGCAGGAATTACGAAGAAGGCCACCCACACAACGCTTCGAACAACAACTCTTGGAGTAGCCGTAACCTAGATATGGTAAATATGCAAGCTTTGAGTATGTCAGGACAACACGGTCAAACTGCTGTGGCCGGTGGAGGTGGACAGGGTCAAGGTGGAAGTATGCCACTCGGAATGGGAGGATTGCCAGTCAACCAAGCGTTAGTTGCAGCAGCATTGAATCAGGCAGCAGGGTGGGGCTTAATCAATAACATACCATCTGGGGGCTCGGAACAAGGTGCCTTTGCGGGCCCGGCTTCGTCTGCCCCACCCGCACCTCCCAACTTTCTGTCATGGATGCAACAAGGTAATTCTGCTCAGGGACCTTCTAGTCAATGGGGACAGAGGCACCAATCCCAAGGCCACTCTGTTTGATCCAGTGTCCGATTTGATAAGCTCACAATAATCTCTGTGATTGTAGGGAGAATTAGATAATTATTATTTGTCTATATCTACAATACAAATGGGTTGTTCTGTTGGTGAAGAGTGGTTTACCTGAGGTTTGCTACTGATGTTATTTAATTTATTATGGCATTGCTTGTGTTTTGTTGTTTTTCTTGAAACCTTTATTGTTATAATGGAGTAGTAAAATGGATCAGATATACATTTGAAATGTAGATAGATTATCTATGTTAAAACTATTGAAATAATAATTGTTGGTGTGCTTTTTCTTTGTTCAAAGTAATATTAATTTAATTAGTGTTTAACCCACTAACTTTAGTATAGTGCAGATATCAAAGTGCTTTTCTGATTATTTACAGTTTGACAAATTATGACATCATATTGCTTAGCTTATTTTATATTTAGACAAGTTTCATTATTGCTGCATTATAAACACAATTTATTCAGTGATTTGCAGTTTCGTAGGGCACATGTACCATGTAAATACTTGAATGTTTTCACACAGAATTTCTAAGAACTAAGAGTTGGTGTTATTAAATTATGTTTAATATTGAGGTCTTGTGGCGCTACTGAACAAATATACAAAATTAGAAAATACAAGTACCTTACAAAAAGCAATAATTTGAAAAGTAAATGTAAGTCATTGAATTTTTTGTTAATGTAATGGATTTGAGTTTGCTTAATGTATTATATAAAGTCATATTTACAATATTTATTATAAAATATTACTGAACATCCTCAAAACTGTAAGTACCTATCGTAGATTAAGTGTACTGTGCTTTTGTACATTAATAGGTATATGTTTTTACAACAGACTGTTGAAAGTTCATACTTGTATAGAAAAATAGAGGTCTATTGATTGTTATCATTGTTTATCAAATAATGTTGATTATTATAAATTTATTATGTATGTTTCCTCGGTATATGTGGCTTAAAATGAGGATAGATGTCTATTTTTGACGAAATAAATGGCTAGAATATTTTTGTGACTAAGCGATGTGGAATTGTTCATTGAATGGGTACCTAGTTGTAGAGTTAGATCAACTACTGGTATAAGAATGTACACATAATTTAAGAAAGTCTGTACAAACATTCAAGACTGTAAATACAACTCAAACAAGTAATACAATGTAATTATACAGTAGTATTCACTGTCAGCAGTATATTTCACCTCAAGATTTTTTATTAATGTTGAAAATTTAGAATATATCTAGAAGTTTCCTTAAACAGCTTAATGGATTCAATGTTTGGTTTAGAATGAAGGGTCCAGTGATAGTATAAAGCCTGATGACATCACTAACGTTTGAATGGAAATGAGTAATGGGCGTTTGTTGCAATGTTAGTGATTTCGTCATTATCATAAACCATGTTAGCTAAACATGATTTAAAGGCCGAGTTTTATATTCGCAAATTAAGTCGTATCAGCTCAGTTAAAGAAATCCTTATATTATGCGGTATTAGAAGGGAAGAAAATGTTATGAAGTTAACACCAAAAATAACTATACAATGTAAAATAAAGTTACCATACTCTTTATGAGCACTCTCAACCAACAGGCAAGTATGCTGTAGGCACATATGCGTATTAATACCAGCCGTTTATTTTATTGTCTTGTCTTGAATATAATTTGGAAATTCTCTATCTAAAGTTTTTTTTTTTTTCCAATATTTTTTAATTGAATGGACCACATCTTCTGAGACCAAACCAAAGTTTTTTAATTTGACGAATGAGATTATATGTGTTTTGCTATAATTAGGGAAAGGCTAAAAGCATACGCTCATACACGCGTATAAGTGGAGAAGCTTAAAATTATCAAAAAAAAAGAGTTGAGAATGATGTGATAATTGCCTAGCAAATAATTTTCAA
Organism: Cecropterus toxeus; assembly: GCA_018249875.1. Classification (NCBI taxonomy): domain Eukaryota; kingdom Metazoa; phylum Arthropoda; class Insecta; order Lepidoptera; family Hesperiidae; genus Cecropterus; species Cecropterus toxeus. The sequence continues at coordinate 3,877 of DWNE01004793.1, read as the reverse complement.
GTCTATTCAAAGCATAGGTCAAAAGCGTCAAGCATTTTCTTCCTTTATTGTTTCTTACCAATTCAAAAATTTCAACAGCTCTTCATAATTATTCTACTTAATTAACAGTAGAGTTAATTTAATAAAAGAGCCAATTTTTAAATTAAATATTAATTTAAAATACTGAGAGGAATTTATCATAAAGCTGGTTAAAGTGTTTGTGTTACGTAAAATTAAGATAAAATATTTATTGTGTTTACTGTTACTTACATAGAGGGTGAATACCAAAAACATATTTTTGTATTGTACGTATATTATCTAAAGCGACTGTTATCTATCGACTATAATAGTCAGTGTTATCGGCCACGTTTTCGGTTTGAGTTGATTAGAATTTGAATTATGTACCACTGGAGCTTGTAACAGGCACTCTAGAATCCAGGAATAACGTAGACCTCCCAACTATTTATATAACTTATCCTTTCTTACTATATTCTATAATTTTTGTTTTGTCTATTACTTGGTGAGTTATAATCTGTGTCCAAAATGTTCATAAAGTAATTTTACTAAAAAGTATCTGTGATGCGTAACTGTAATAAAAATAAAATCCGTAAATGCATCTAATGTTTAAATATTTAAATGTTATCTAAAATCATTTAATATTAGTATTTCGGCTTTTTCGATTATGAAGATGTATGTTATTGAGTCGATATGCATTATAAAATAATGATACTTATGTAGGATTCTTTACTCTATCCTTTAACATTTTAATCGATACTAGTAGTCCCCAGACTACAGCCTTATTGAGTAATAATAGACTTTTAATTAAATCATCGTTACCAAAAAGTAATTTCTTTTGATTACTTATAATACGTGTTGTTCGTGGAATATGTAAATGTAAATACTGCAATTGAAAAAGAATGAAATTTATAGAGCGTATTTATTTACTGGTACTAGTAGGTATTTGTGATATTATATAAAGTAACGACCGGTTGCTGAAATAACATGACAAGAACACTGATTTATTTTAATTGATTTGATATAAAAAAAATAAGAAATTACTTCAAGCCTGATGCTATTTAAGCATAGAGAGATCAAACGAGTGCTGCGTATGAATTCGTTGGCATTCGTTTATGTGATGTAATGAGATTTTAGAACATATTTGCCCGAAATATCATAACATATTAAAAAAAATTAAGCAATACGTATAAAATTAGGAACTGCTTTAAACTATTAAAACACCAATTTAAAAAGTAATTTTAGTGACCGTAAGGTGTAAGTCCGCTCTATAGATTTTGTTCCCAAATATGTGTGGGGTACCTATTCATTTTGTTACGTATTGTATTTTACTATGGAAATAAAAGGACATGGTTTGAATTGTATGGTTTTGGCTTGGTTTTGTTTGTTATATTAACGTTTTCACTGTGGACCATTTGGTTCTAATAATTGCGTGTCCATGTCCATTAGGTTGTTTTGTGTGTCAGGACATGATTTTATGAATAATTTCAAAAGTAACGAGTCAATTTGATTGTATAGAATATAGGAATTTATACAAATATGTGTCCCATCAGAGCGGTGTACAAGATTCTTAATGTATACCCGCTTCTTATAATGTTTGCAAGTACAATAATCTTTGTGCATGGCTAGATAATATTTGTTGCATTAGCACAGACATTATTTTAGCAAACAACATATTTCATTTAAGTGTGCGATTATATTATTCACATTCACCGACATATTATATTCAGTAGAAGCTTTCAATAGGATCAAATAAACGACATGCTAAGCATCGATGACCGGCTGTAATATCTGATGTTTGTTATTATATTTTATTGGAGTAACTTGAACTGTTAATGTTAAAAAATGTTATGTATATGTACCTACAGTACCTAATCGAAGTAGTTTAAATTATTGTATTTTGCTTAGAGCATCCACACCATAGACACCACAGCCTTATTTCTTTAGCGCTAGTTGTAACTTTACGAATAAAATTAAAACATTTGTATTTCAATGGGTACTCTGCAATAATAATAATAATATTTTTATGTCTTCCATTGAAATAAAATAAATTTTTAAAATGTCATTATGTTAATATTTTTGCAATACATATTTACTGTGGTAGGATATTCTTCAAAATTCGAGCCATTCCTCGTGAAGCGACTTCAACGGCAATATAGCCAAATATTTTGTTTAATGGCAAAATATACGACCTAACACACCTCAATTGGCAACATTATTACAATTACATTGCTACAATTAATAATCATTTAGCTAAGTTGCCGGCGACGTTGCCGTGATCCTGATGAGATATGGCTCCGAGTAAGTGATACTTTTGATTTGATAAAAAAGGTATTTGTAAAGAAATATACCTTTTCGCTGCTGTATAATAGAACTTATAAGCCAGCCAGTTGTGTGTACCCTTATGTACGAGAAAATACGAGTGTAATTGAAATATCATACACATACTTAATTCGATACAACTAATGCTCTCAAGATCGATTATTTGAAGTGGGTTATATAGTGACAAATCTAATATTTTGCAAATGTGCGATGGCTTTAAAGTAATGCTAAAATCATAATTCTATATTTACAAATAATAATGTACGTACAATTTTAAATTAAACGAAAAAAATATATCATACACTATGCACTTAAAATTTGTCACTAGATGACTGATAACGACTTGCAAGATTGTACAACAATGTATTGTAAAAATTTGAGACATTTTCTCTACACCAGTTTTATTGATTCTATTGAATTGAAATTTTGTCTCTGCATTGATTTTAATGAATAAAGTACTTAAAGCTCTAAGGACAAAATTGGCATGGTTTCATTACTACACGAATATCTTATTGTTAAAGTATTTCACTGTATCATGTAAACTATTATAATTAACGCGTTTTAAAGCTAATGTGATAAATGAATGAAACGATAACAAACTTATTTTATTATTGTTTTAATCGAAAAATAGTTTCCTATGATTTTTTTATATGACAAGGAATATCTACCTTATTCTCTAGCTTTACTAGATTATAGATAGGCATTCTTCTTCACATCATTTAAAGATATATTTTATTTTATATCTTGGAAAACAATACAAACTAGACTATTTGAATTATTTTTTTATAAACAAGATCTTTTGGCAATTAAACAGAGAATATAAAAAACCCCTATCTAAGGTTAATGGATATAAACAGAAAGGGTAGGAGTCTTTGAAACATTTCTCTCGCCACATCAACCGACCATCTAAATAATAAAAAAAATGGCCAAGCGCGAATTGGACTCGCAGGCGAAGGGTTCCGTAGCATTATCATTCACAAATCTTGAAGGTTAAATATAGCTCTGTTGTAAAAATAATAAATAAAGTTAAACAGTTTACTAAACTACCAACGTAAGTTTGTTTTTCATAGTGTTTTTGAAAAAGTATCTCAAAAACTGTCAACCGTATCTTGTTCGAACCAAGTTTCGTTGAAAGTTTTCCTTGACATCTACAAGATACGTTTTATCTAGATTTTTCACTCTATTAGTTTAAAAGTTAGATGGGGACACACACTCATTTTACTGATTTAAATGAGATAACTCTCTAACTATCGACTTCGAGAAAAAAATGGTTATAGAAACCTCTATTTTATTTTTTTGAGACCTTTCTATAGATACCCCACACGTGTAGGTAACATGAAAAAAATAAATTGAATTTTAGTTCCATGTATAGGTACCCCCCATAAATTTAATATATTTTTTTATTTTTGTACATAGTTCGGAAAGCGATTAACAGAACACACGTACCTACCAAGTTTCAACTCTGTAGTCTTAATAGTTTCCGTATAAAGTGGCTGTGACATACGGCCAGACGGACGGACAGGCAGACACGACGAATCTATAAGGGTTCCGATTTTTGCCA
>DWNE01004792.1:0-14727 GCA_018249875.1 Cecropterus toxeus | reverse complement strand
CCTTTGGGAAGTCGGTTAAAAATACCGGGGACATGAACATGAATACCGGAGACAAGAATTTTAAAACTATATATAACCCATGGCACTTTCCAAACTAAGACGTTTTTAATACGTTATACGTCACAATCCGTCGAGCCGTTTGGGCTGACATACGTACAAACAAACATACATACGGTCGAAAAACATTACCTTCTTTCTGTCGCAGTCGGGTACAAAATTTGCAATTTTATAATCTTATGTATAAATTACTATAATTATTTTTTACGGGTATTCACGATATGCGGTTTTAATATGGTTTTAATGCGGTTTACTGCCAATTTTTGAATATTTCTTTGGCCACTTACATCACTACACCATTATAATCATATTTTATGTACATACATTCTTCGCTTAACTCTTACTTAAATATTGACCAAGCCACTTTATAAACTGCATATTTAAATCAGGTTCGTTGTACGATCAAGTCTGTACACCCACTCACAGTCGGCAGGTAAAGCTATTCTAGGCATGTACTATATTTCTGTCACACGTGTATAAATTCTACAGCTGGCCCATTAATTGTATGGTTTGATCGAGTGAACGTCCCAGCACGGTTACAAAAAGTTTCGACACAATATACCAGTGTTTTTCAAAGTAGTTGCGATGTTCTAGGGGATCGCGCGCTTCTACAGAGGAGTCGGATGGTCGCGACGTATCATGAAAAGATAAGACAAAAATGAAATAGTTTAAAAATGATATCGTTACTAAAATAACATTTTAAAGGCTAAAACAACTTTTTATTTATTCAACTGATACTTACTTAAGAAAAAATATAAATTTTTACAAATTTTATATTTGTAACGTCATAAAATATGAGGTGAATTTTGTCATTTTTTAAATATACTATCCCCTCATCGTGCCTGATAAAGATTGAGAAACACTATAATCAAACTTAAACTAAATGTGGTATCGTACATTTCAATATACCAAGAGTCATGGTCCAGCAAATAATAAATGAAATGAATCGAACGAAATCGAATTGCAGATACAACATATTAAATATGAAACAAATGTGTGTCATGCACTCGTTGATCATAAAATATGATCAGCTGAAGGTTTATAGAGCTACATGACATAATTTACGTAAGGTTTGCGCTTAACGAATATGGCATCATGGTACCTACATGTTTATTTAAAATTATATCAATGTTAGCGATATTGTTGCGCCTTTTAAGGTAACTTGTTGAGTACGTGATATGTTGTAACTTAGAGTAAAATAGAATTTACTTTACTTGTTTTTACTTGTACTTTACGAATTTACTGAAAAATTTAGGTGATTTCTTACGTAGTCGTTGTGACTTTCAATTAGTTAATTATTCGTTTATTGAGTCTAATGATCATTTCTTAACAGTAATCATTTGTTTTCTCCTACTCACCAATACAAACTGTATTATAAAGTTGCAAAAAGTCATCGTACATATATATACTCGTATTTTAATATCAATATCATAGTAAGAAACGACTCTTCGTGTGTTCCATGTAAAATGTTAGGTTAGGTTAGGTTGTTATTTATTGCAGTAGAAATAAATCAAATTAATCAAAAATAGTAGCGTTATACCGGTAATTGTCGTGGAATTTAAGATCGCGTGAACTGTGTAGCGTTCATCGACCTGAGCGGATTCGAGACGGTTGCAACTGTCACTCAAACCATACGGAATATTATATAGTTGGTACATACGAGAAGATATATAATAGTAGCTTATTATTTGCCCCTTCCTTCAATCATGTTTACCACGGTTATAAGTAACCCCAAGTATCTGAGTATTAAATTATCTGTGTCTAAATTGTAACTAAATCCGATCAGCAGTTTTTATGGGACAGTAATACAAACATGCATACATCCTCATAAAATTTCGGATTTATAATATTAGTAAAATTGAACTAAGTGCCTTCAAATACTTTTAATTTACCTTTTATAGATGCAGATTTTACAATTTTGGTTACCCAATACTTAAGTCAGTAACAAAATATGTGTTACACAAAATTAAATACGCGCCTCTGTGTTCCGTAGGCCACGTTATTCCATAGATTTTATTATTAGGATAGTTCGTCTGAAATCTTATTGAGGAGGGTTTGTAGAGATACTTATTCAGGCAGAATATTGGAGCATGTCACAGCCCTCCGCTAGTAGTGGGATGAAATCGGTTCGAAATAGCAAAACAGTATAATACTTCAGGATAGTGTTCTACTTTTAATTATACATCGTTTGTTAAGTTATATTACGATTAGTACTATTAACGTACATAGTTTTCGTAACCTCCATAGATACATAAACGTACATAGTTTAGCTTGAAATGTCCTAGATTTTATTTAACCGATAGTTTGTGTTGGGGCATATTGACAAACACTGATTAAGTTATTACATTATGTAATTGTGCAATTACTACGCATATTACAATTTAAGCTCAAGTAACTTAGAAGAACAATTTAAGCGACCAAATAAGACCTCCAAGGCAAGTATTTAATTTATATTATAGTATTACGAGACCTACTATTAAATAATAGATATATGGAACACATTTCAAATTCTGATTATCCAACCCATACGAATCAGTCCCACCCAAACATTTTATAATGGATACAAACGTTTGTTAGGACGGATTTAATTTTATTATGCTTTAGTATGATTTATAATCATAATTATTTTCGAACATGAATTCGATTTTAACTTGAGAAGTGAGCCGCTGTTACCATAAATAAATGACTTCGGGCGATTTCATTTGTTAAACCATTACGAGTTTAAATGTATATGCGTTCTAGTTATGCCATGATATATTCAAATTTTGTATGGTAAGAATATTTCGCTCAATCAAAGTTTAAATTGTAGCTTATTTGTAGGTGCTATTTTGTTGATCAGCCTCTTTCAAAGAGGGATATATTATAAAAAAACGTCCAAAAAATTCCTAACCTTGAAATTATTTTATTGATACCATTTATATATATATTTCAATTATATTTCAAAAAATAAAGTGTATTATTATGTCTTAAGCTTTAAATATTTTACTTAATGGTATGTTAAAAGGGTTGTAAGAATACAAAATTCCGGATACTCATTATTTACAGTAAAGTAATAATAATGATATATGTATGTATAAATGAATACAAGAAAATTAAATGCCTATTTTTTTGTTTTATTGCAGGGATTTCAAGATGGCTAAACTATGCCAATTGGAGCTAGCGCTCTTCCTGCTCACCGCTGTGCTCATACCATGCTTTGGCGATCCAGGTATGCATCAATATAAATGATTAATTATTCACCCTAGAAATATAATAATTGAGCTAATTTAGCAATATAACACTGAAAAATGTCAGTAGAGATTTCAATTCATGTTGCTAAATTGCTTGATTAAATATTGATGTTATTTTTATTTCAAGCTGTTTAAGGAATTAACTTTATTAATTATTATTTTAAGGAATCACAACAAATTGATTTAAAATGTTTTGCCTTTAGAATATTTATGTATTTGCTTTGTCAAATCATGTCTAAGACAAGTATGTTTATAAATTAGAAATAGAAATATTATGTACAAATAAATATACCGCGAATTCGATGTAATTTTTTCCCGACTATAACTAAAAGAGGATATTTTTTAACCGACTTCCTTCGCATGAACAGTGTACATAATTATTTATGGTTTTCACTACAGACGGCGACAAATAACGTCTTAAGTATTTATGTCACCGCGTGTAACACTTTGTAATATTTCATTTCTATTTATTATATTTATGTATAAATAAAACAATATTTTTTTTACCTAATAATATATATTATATTTAAACTAACTAATATAAGTGAGATATAATTGTATCTACTTGTTTTTGTTTCAATTTTATTTAGTCTTTTTGAGAGTCGATTTTTTTAAAATAATTTGTTGTATTGTTGTATTGTATTATCTAATCAAAGAACTATATACTATATACTCACCTGGCTAGTGTCTAGTGTGCATGTAATATCTCATCTACCTACACATTCTTACATATAGGCAACAAGGATGTGAACTGGTTACAATGGGGTTTCCATTGTCAACGTGTATCTGAGCCTGATCGGTCACGATCTGCTGATCTGTCTATTACTGTTATTTGTACTGTTACTAAGTGATATTATGAACATAATATAGGCGTCCCGTCAACCCATTATTGTTCCACTGCTGGGCACGGGTCTTCTCTCAGAATGAGAGAGTTTTAGGCCACCTCGCTGGCCAAGTGCGAATTGGTAGACTTCACACACCTTTGAGAACTCTTTTTTTTTGATGAGAACTATCAGATGTGCAGGTTTCCTCGCGATGCTTTCCTTCACCGTAAAGCAGTGATAATTAAATTCTAATACGCACATAATTTTAGAAAAATCAGTGGCCTGGGATTCGAACCCCGGATCCTCGATTAAGAGGCCGAGTTTCAACCATTAGGCTATCACTGCTCAGATAAGATGGATAGTAACTTAGAAAAAGAAACAAAAATATCATACCACTCGTGCTTGTCTCGGCCGGTGCGTGCAAACAAATACAACAGCGAATGTTTGTCCTTGGACTGTTTCACGTGCACGCTCCATTCGCCCTCCACCGTACCATCGGCTCCCGTTTCCATCTCCTTAACAGAATAAAAATAAACTTTATTAGTAACGCTGGCTTGTGTTCTTCATTGTTCACAAGTTAATCGAGCAGCAATAATATAATTTTATTTAACTCTTGTATATAAATTAAATAATATAATATAAATCCCTTATATATATGCTATCCCTTAATATAAATCGCAATAGTAATTACATAAACTTGTCGAGATAATTTGAATCGTACTACAGTTAAAATAAAACTATGGCTGCAGTGAAAAAATGTAAATAAAACAAATACATGAATCAATCCATCAAAAAAAAGCATCGTACAATATGATAATGACAGTGAGGACGATAGCAGAAAATATTGGTTCAAAATAGCAACTATTAATTAAAATTTATTGTTACCACTTAAAAAACAAGCTTCTTTAAATTTATGCTCTACAACTTTTTATCTTTTGTACTAATTAGGAAACAAGTCGCTATATGAACCCTCATAGCATTTTTTGAAAGTTTAAAAACAAAGCTATCTTACACTCCGTGAATACATACTAATATGAGAATTTGAATCAGTAAATACTGAATAAAAAAAATGCAACCTACTGTTTTCAAAAAACTCTGTCAATGTCAAAATACTTGGCTTGACATTACTAAGTCATGGTCAAGCGGCTCTTACTACGTATCAAATTCAAATTTATTTATTTTAGAAATGCTTATCCTAGTGATACAGGAATAGTTTACAGGAATAACGTTAACAATCCAAACATTTCTTAGTGTAAGTACTTCTTTATATCTATTTAATGATTGGTGCCGTCCTAGTAAGCCTTTAGAATGCTTGTGACAGGACACACCGCTCTTCAATATCGCTAACTGACTAACATATTTAAAACAATTTCTAATGTAAGAACCAAACTTACGGCTTCTTCCAAGAACTCCTTTATCCTGGACAGTTCGCTGTCATCGAACTCTTCATCATCGTCCTTGGAGTTCATGAGCGACTTGGCCAACTCCATTTCCGACTCGTGGACGGGAGAATCGTCCGGCTGAGTATTCTTGTCCGCTTGGCCTTGACCATCCGGCTCCGTGCCCGTTGACACGCTGTCTGTTTTCTTATCTGTGGCATTAGCATTGGCAAGGTTGTGTGATTTTACTGGTCTGTGTCCTGTTTATCTAATTAACGGGCAATTCGCTCGCAACTAATAAATATAATATAACAAAACTTTAAAAAGGGGTACGAATTCAGACAGTGAAGTTAAATGTTCATCTTAACAATCAGTTACGTAAAATATACATTTCGTAAGTGGTATGAGACAGCTTTGTTGGTTCACCTTTAGATTTTTTCGACTTTGAATAGTATTACTTAAATATCGCCATAAAACATCAGAGAAAAACTAGAGACTAAAATATGACATTGTTTATTTAATTTTTTTATGTAACTTTTATATTAAGATATTTGATACTATCAGAGACAAAAAATATTTTTAAAGCTTTTATTTAACTTTCAATGTTTGTATACTTACATACAGTATGCTTAGGTCGCATTTTGCACATTGAATATAATATTATTATTAATCCAAAATGGCCGCCGCAACAAAATGTCGGACAACATTGTATTTGTAACTTTTATATCATTATATTAGAATATGCATAATATATTATTAAATGAAACAGTAGTCGTTTATTCTTTCACAAGAACCAGATTAATCTAGCAACATAAAAAACCTGTCAGTGTCATTTAGTGTTATCAGTGACATTAACATTCGCCAAGGTCGCCGGGACAGCGTAACAAGAAACAGACTTGATCGAATAATTGCCGGCAATTGCCGGTGAATTGATATCGATTTCTTTGCCGCATTCTTATGTCTAAGTTAATAAATATCAAGTTACCATGTATAACTTTCGTTATATTTATCTCAAAATGCAACAAGGTACCTATATTTTATAATTACCAATTATTCATATTGATAATTAGTTTTCATTATCTTCAAAATAACGTATCGGACTTTTAGGAGCGTCTTCTAGAAGAAGCTAGGCTTCTAGGCAGACTAGGTAGGTCTTTTAGGAACAATTCTAAACAAGGTTTTAGGCTACGTTTTTTGCCCATTTGGAATGACATGTTAAGAATTTACAACAGTGACCGTTAAGATGCGAGTCTCAATTACATTTTACAGTTCCTCTATAAAAACACCAGTAGTTTAATACTGAGATGATAACAAAAAATATAAATAATAAAATCGACCTTCGTATTTTTATTCTTTTTCAATAAAAACCTTCCTATTTCGGCTACATATTAAAACCACAATGCATAACACAAGATGCATAGCTTAGGGTGTTCCTTACACTTGCTTTTTGGTATGCTTTAAATCAGTGATTTCCAAAGTGGTCCAGGCGAACCCCTGGGGTCCATGGGAGACTCGATCGGGGTCTACGTAGGCGTGAATAAAACTTGGAAATATGGGAATGTGATATAAATGTAGCAATGAGGGGGTCCACCAAAACCAGGAAAAGATTTAAAGCGGTCTACAAGAAAAAATAGTTTGGGAACCTCTGCTTCAAACGATAAAGTTGTCTTACCTCTATGCATTTTCCTAACTATTCTATGCCGAAGTCCTTCTCTGCCGGTCTCGCCTTCGCTGTGCGATAAGCTGTAAGAAAAATACCTATACAGTAAACAACTCGTTTAAGAAGCAAGCAGAAGGGTACAAATACCGAGTTAATAGTAATCTAAATCCAGGAACCATGAAGAACATTTTAATATAAGACTTGTGACAAAAATTAGACGAACATAGTACATATGGCATGAATTTTAATATTGAATTAACATTCTTATAAACTTAAAGAGATATTTCTCATCTTATAACCAACGGATATTTACTTATTTTTTGAATAAGGCAATAAAAACCGGATATCTTTGTACCGGTTAGATATTGAAATGGATCAATTCCAACATAATAATAGACTAAAGTCAAATAAAAAACTATTTTGTAGAATAGTTTCATCAGAGAATCAATAAGAAGTGGAAATATAATATTAATGAAAATTCTATAAACGCTCAAACGCTTTCCACACTCATAACCCCACAGTAGGATTATCTTCTGTGTCGTGAGTGCCATAGACACATAAACACCCAGATCCATAACAGAAATCTAAACACATCATGCACATTTCTGTCTGGCCGGGGATCGAATCCGGGACCCACTGCGTGTCAGACCGGTATGGTGACCGCACCGCCACGCGGGTCGTCATTCTGTTAGTTCTGAAAATATGAACGCAGTTATTTACATTATATTACTGCTTCGTTGTAATTGTAAATCTTTATAATAACATTCTGTTATTACGTAGTTCGTGATGTAAAATGTAATATTACCACCAATTGTTAAGTTTGATAATTTCGTCATGCTTCCCATATATTTTGTCCGCTCTTTGTAATATTTTAAATAATTTTTAAACTTATTACAATCGTATTTGTAGCTTGAAATCATCTTACAGTAAATGTTTCATTGTATTATTAGTGTACTTTACTTATTTATGAATGTACTGATCTCTCACGTTGAAATGGAAAAACTATTATTAATCAACTACGCAAAAAGAGCGAAGCTATTTATATGTACCTATAGTCTGACTATTTATCTCAGAATACTATTTTTTACATTTACAACGCGTATTTTTAAAACGTGCTTAGTACATTTAATGAAAACGTTAGTGTATTTAATAAAGGCTCCTTATTCGGTAGTTATTTGCCGCCCATATGCCGCGAATACAGAAACCGCGAATGATCTTCAGTACTAAAAAGCTGACGCGCTAATAAAGGACGCGGAAACTGTTTATTTTCCCGACTACGACCGCTAATAAAGCATTTTTTTTGCCGCGAATACAAGGAAATGGCCACATATTTTTTACCGCGAATACTATAAACTCTTCGAGCTTCGATTGTTAACAACATACAAGCGCCACCTAGATTAGACTGCAATAAAATATAAGAATGTATATGGTTAAAATCTTTGGACAAATTTACCTCTTCTCTCGTCTTCTCCAAACAAACTTCCGTTTTTTCTCCGGACTAGTGTTGGTCTCTGCGCTTTCCACTTCATGTTGTTGTTCCTTACTCTTCTTCTCCAACGACTCCGATGTCTTCTTTTCCGCCGCTGCTACATTCTCCTTCTCTAGCACTTGTATCTTCTCCTTCTCGCTTAGAATAACACAAATCGGGTATTTCTTGCTCCATTGCCTGCATAAATACAAATTGAATAATAAAATAAGTATTTTAATAAACATTCTTCAATGTAAAAATATGTCTTGTCACATAAAAACTACATTTTAAACAATATACAAAAACTAAAATATTGTATTTCAGTAAAAAAGCCCTCATTCAGCCTAGAATATAATATTTACCAATGTATATATTATATAACTGAGTATAACATATTACGTCACCACAACCCTTGATTACAGAATTTCATATTTCCATTTTAAATATAAAGAGAACGATAAATAATAGCAAACTTTTAATGACATATACGAGGTTAACATTTAATTATTTATCCGGAAAGTCCTCATCATGTATTTCCAACGGTTAGGGAGTAAAGCTAAAACTTTTTCTAGTAACTACATATATAAATACAATCTCATCTAATGTAAATGACTATAGGCACCAAACGCTAAACGAGCTGACATAGAACTGTTTACGCGGTAACAGGTCGAGATACAGGTCAATGAGTCTAGACCAGACACATAATTGAGCCTACACGAGTGCTAAAATTAACGTGTCCGTTATAGGTATCCAATATACCGAGCTCCGTAATTGATGCCCAACTATGATGTGGATGTGTCATGGTGTACGTAAATCGGGACAGCTAAAATTAAGCGAAACACCCACAACACATTGATGAATGCGTAAAGCGTATATGGCTTTGTAAAGAGAGGAGTCCAGAAATGTTGGTCAATGAAAAAAATGTAACTAGATTTTTTTCCACTCAATTCTTAGAGAGTTTTTACTTTGAAATTTATTACAAACAAACATCTTTTCGAAGGATTTTTTATTTATGAAGTGCGACGTGGTGTTACAAGGAGATGGGGAAAGGTCCAAAATTTTGTGACGTCACACTGAAAAAAGGTCAAAAAGTCGGTAAATCACTATGACGCAATCTATGAAGAGCCCCTAAAGGGTTGACAAACACGAAATATTTTCGCGTGCCTTTAAATCTTAATCTATTGCTCCAACTATCACTTGTATAGTACCGCAGCATGTGTTATTTTAATATTGTACAATAACAACCTACTTTACATATCAATGGAAGTTCTTGAACATGCGGGGATAAGTATGTGCGCAGCCTGTTAAATGCCAAGAACAACCATAACCGTTCTCAATCCATATATTAAACTAGGTCTGCCTCGTGGTTTCCTATATATTCTCGATAAACGTACTATTCAACACAAAAAAAATCGAATCAGTAGTTCCTAAGATTAACACGTTCAACCAAACAAACACGCTTCAGCTTTATAATATTCGTATAGATGGAGTAATTAAGTAATAAGTATATTAAGTATAAATAATTTTACGTACATAAATAATGTAATTTTTTAATGCCTATGATTTATCTCAGTAACAATATTATTTTTAACAATATGTCGGAAATCTACCTGTAATTTTAAATAATATTTCAACTCATATGACCTTAATATACAAAGAAATTATAACTTAATAGAAATTTATTTGCTTGTGTCATAGATATATTATATTTTTGTCTATACGAGCTAATTTAGCAAAAAAACTACTGGATCCACTGAAATCAGACTATTACTGAAAATAGAAAACTTATATCAGTATAAGGCTCTTTATTCATACAATTACTGTATACCACACAAAGAAGCATCTAGATACACACATCTACATATAAACAGCGCAGACGTAAACAGCCACCCTCCTTTCTAACTCAATAAAATTTCCAGCATAATTATTCGGTTAATTTGCTGCTAAACTCCACGTAAAATAAACGTAGGGTTAATGTCGACAGGGGTGTAATGTAATAACCGCCCACTTAATGGGACTTGACACGAATGACGTTGGTTCATAAATAACATCGATATGGTAGGCATTTTAATTGGGCACTGAGTATTTTAGTGTTTACGAACTTCAAAGGTTACAATTTTTTTTAGTTCCCTAAATATCGTCCTTGCCCATGACATTACGTATGAGAAATCCATATAATTCAACCAGCCCTAAAGAGTTCTATACAGGTAAGCACGTCCTATAGAAATTCGGTTATGTTCAAGATTAGACAGTAAGTGTTTTTCAAGTAAAGCTACTTCAATATCGTAGTGATTCTAAAGACTCGATGAAACGAAAATGCATCACGATAAAGAAATGCAAGCCAATGAGATAAAATACATTATACAGTATTTTATATTCTCGGTCTCTTTTTTGTGCTATGTTACGTAGCATAAAATATGTATTTATTATAAATTATTTATCATTAATTACTACTCAGTTTCACTGCTGTTTTGTGTAAATCGCACTAACACACTTTTTAAATGAAGTTCCTTATCACGGCAATCGGTAGGAGTAGGAATAAAATGATAGATATCTATATTATATTGTTTACAATTACATTTTTATTTTATATCTATACCAATTTTATAAATCGAAGAGTTTGTTTGGTTGAACGCTTTAATCTCAGAAATTACTAGTTCGAATTAAAAATTATTTTTGTGTTAAATAGCCCATGTATTGAGAAAGACTACAGGCCTGATAACATCACGCTATAATTGTTTGTTTTTTTTCATATATAATAGGAGTTGAAACCGCGGCGCACAGTTAGTCACAAGAAACAAGCATGGTGGTTGCCACCCATTAAAGCGTAACATATCAGTTACAGCTTACAATACAATAGCGTAACAGTTTTGTGATATGAAAATTATATCTAATCGCGTTATAATGTTAGCAATAAGTAAAGAAAACATTTGCAATACTTTAAAAAATATATTGATTTAACACATTCATATTTAACAAGTCGCTAGAGCCTAGAGTCGCTAGATGTATTAGTTACGAAAACTGTGTTTCAGGTACCCCGCTCACCCACCGAGACTTCATACATGACGAACCTCGTGGCGGAGTGGTCACCATACCGATCTAACACGCAGTGAGTCCCGGGTTCGATCCCCGGCCAGACAGACATCTGAATGATGACTTTCGATTTTTGTTCTGGATCTGGGTGTTTGCGTGTTCGTCTTTGTGTGTCCGTAGCACCCACGACACAGGAGAAAATCCTAGTGTGGGGCTATGAGTGTAGAGAGCGTCTTGTTAAATACATGTTATTTAAAAAAGAGTTTAACAATATAAAACTTTTACAATTTTATATAATACTTTTACATTAAACTAATCTTTGTAACAGTGTATAGTGACTAAGAGTTTACATTATTCCTAAATATAGGGAGATATCAAATGTTCTAAAATATTAAACGAGCAAATTAGTTAAATAATAATAACAATGCTGTTTACATAATACTTCTGAAGAGATACTTTCACGCACTCGACTTTGAAGATTTTACGTTAAGTTTCCGTAAAGCGATTATTATCAGTGGTCAATGAAATTCTCGTAATAACCAAAGATTGCCTTATATTCATATATGTAAGCCCTTTCGAGACTAAGATACGAGTTCTAAGATAAGATACAATAACTCTAATAAAAGTTGATTTTATTTTATATTTTTAATTTTTAATAGAAACAATTTGGAGGTTAATACCGCGACCCTCATTTTATGTTAATAGTAGTAAATCTACATTTACATTGTGATAGTACATCTTAAATCTTGATGTTACAATTTCATATGAGGTGTAAGAATAAAACGACATGCCGTTACAACTTCAACGTGCTTAAAGGTGGTCAAAAGGTGTCGCAATCGCGTCGCAAGCAATGTGTCTCGGAAGCGTACTATAAATAGAGATGTTATGGAGCTCCGTATCCGTAACCGAAACTATCGGATATCCCAAAAAAAATATCCGAAACCGTATATATTCGAGATCCGTACCGTATATTTCAAGACATGTTTTTTTGTTTTAGTAAACAAAACTTAAAATTGATTAGGTAACAAAAATAATAACTAATCTTGTAATGCATTACATTCTTGCAAATGATAGCATAGAAATAAAACCAAATTATAAACTTTTTGTATTTTACGTTTATAATTCCTTTAAAAAAAATCAGTAAACAAAATTATCCGAAACTAACGGACAATCTGAAATAATTTCATATCCGTAACCGAAACCGGTATATTTTTATTCTTATAACTTATCCGAATCCAGATCCGAAACATATCCATAACATCCCTGCTATAAAAGCTTTAGTTTCGTAATTCGTCCGCTCTTTGTTAGCGACATAGTGAGAGCCGAAGAGAACGAGCGAAGGTCGATGACCAGTTTAAACAGTTTGAATGATTATAAAGATACTATGGATTACGATAAAATTGTTTTTGTGCAACATATCTTTCGAACGACTAATATCTTTATTTACTTTCGGCTTCATTTAAATTATGCTTGATAATTTAAGCAAGAGGTTTATTTATAGTCAAAGATAATTCTTTGTCTAACATTTTCTCTATTCTTCGATTGTAAACTGGTTTGGAATATTCTGGTTTGAAGAATATTAAATAACTTTGTAATAGATTAGTAAATGGATAATTTTGAGGTCTGCAGATATCAGAAGTTAATGATTTTTATAGATATCCACTCGTAACAAAATATTTCATGAATATGGCTGGAGACTGATTGATTGTCGTTTCTATACTCGTTACAACGTACTATAGGTATAGGTTTCTTATCGTGCCAGCCATGGGCACTGACACGCTGCAAAAACACTCAAAGCAGAAACGTTTTTTTTAATTAATATCTTTGCCTCGCCGTAAATCGAACTTGAAACCGGTGACCATTCAGCCATATCGGGTTGTCTTAAGAATATTTCAAAAGTATTTCTTTTATATATGAAAACAATTGTTCCATCATGTCGAAATTGTGGAACGAATGTTACCTATTCAATTTCGCATAAAAAAAGAAATATTTCTCTATATGAACTTATTACTTTTGAAGTTATACTTCTTTTGGCGCGTTAGGGAAAAATGATGAGAGTAAATTTAGTACCATGCGCGCGCACATCGTCACGAAAAACCGACACCCTGAATTTAGCTATAGTCAATATTTTTATCTTGTTACGCCAAAGAAATGTAACTACTTAAGCGTGTACATAAGTGTACACATAAAATCTAAATGATTATTTATTAAATAACTTTCCAAAGAAACCGTTTATCTGTATTCGTCGCACACATATCGTTGCTTTGCATGAATAACCGCACAATTCAAAATTCATCAATTTTACGTAAAAGATACCGTTTAATTCTTTTTAACTGACTTCCAAAAAGGAGGAGGTTATATTGTTTTAAATTTGAATACTTGGTGCTCTAACTCTACTGTGATTAATGACCTTTTATTTTTTATTATTTTAACTTAATTCAATTAAAAAGATAGAAGACAAAAAGCATGGATTTAACTGAATGTTTTGAAAAAAAATGCGTTTTTGTGTTGTGCAATATATGTAGATTAAAACATCTTGGACTTTTTATTTATTTTTATCCTTTTTCGATATATAAGTAGTACTTATGTGATACTTACAATGATATTTGTTATGTGATAAGTAGGCTAGGTGTGTCAGTATGCAACGCCTGACTTCTCCGATTTACTTTATCATATCGGTACCTATCTTTACACATCAAGTACCTATATTCATATTCAAAGATAACAGACATATTAAGAGCTTATGCAAAAATAATGTATATATCTTCAGATATATAACGATAAGACTGAAAATATTGTATGCACTGATAAGAAAACGTATGAGCCTGAGTAAGGATAATTTAAACCCAAATTATTTTGTCTACTTGAAATATAAAAAAACAATACATGTAATTTTACAATAGGCCGGGAATTGCTCCTGGCACCTTCGATCAAATATGTACCGGGGAAGTACCACTGCCACACCTATTTCTAGCATGAAGCAGTTCTTGCGTTTCGGGGGAAGGGTGTGGTTGCCGGCTCACTTTTATATGAGGCGACCATCCCAGTCCTTGGGAGTAGCAACGCATCTGTGATA
>DWNE01004791.1:0-14728 GCA_018249875.1 Cecropterus toxeus | reverse complement strand
GGCTGGAACGTACGGAATCTATTACTAAAGATAATTTACAGACACAAAAACAAACCCGTCGAGTTTTTATGTCGGATGGTCACCGTTTTTAACCTCGAAAAAATTTCTGGCAGACCGATTTATTTGCTGTCAAAGTTTTTTTCTTGGCAAACCCTTCCTTTTTTTTTCATAAAAAAAAAGTAGCAAACATGCACTCCACCTGATCGTAAGACTTACCTCAAGACCAGGCGGCGTTTTTCCCGGGATGCTGCCAGTCTTAGACTCCGGAGAACTAAACGGTTTTCTATCGTCTTCGCTACAAAAGAAAATATAACAAATTTAATAAAATAATCTTTCTTTTAAAATATTTTACGTTACAAGGTATGGTTGTAAACGAAAATGTAAACGTACAATGTATGGACGTAAACGTAAACGGTGATCGTTTTGTGGAAACGAAATGCACTCATAATAAGGGCACACGGTAGCCACCCATAGAGTAGTTTCAGTTACCTGTTGGCAGCGGCAGGTTCAGCGGGCCGCGCGCCCCCCTCCGACGCGGCCTCTGCTTTACATGCCTCTGTACAAGCATAAAAAACATGTTATTATCTGTACACCATAAATCTTTAAAGTGGTAGAACTCTTCGACGCCGGAAGCATCAACGCCACACCCATTTCTGCTTAATAACACTCTAGATCTTATATCGTGTTGATAACAGATGGCCATGAGCGGCAGCAGCCACTTATGCGAGCTCGTTTGCTACTCCATTTATAAAAAAAAAAAAACTATTTGCGAATATCTTCAATTTACAGGTTTAAAAGGGTTGAGATCTACTAGATCGATTCTAGTACAGCCTATCGTTTAGGAGACATCGCTACTTCGATTTCAAGCACCAACTTTCAAGCATGTTGTAAGGAAAATACTTATGCAAGACTTTCCAACTTAGTCTTCAGAATAGTAACATCTGTGGGCAGCCTCTCGAATGCTCTGGTCTTATTTAAGGTTGATTACAGATGTCCATGGGCGGGAGTGGCCACCTACCATGAGGAAGACTGCATGCTTCGCTACTTTCATATTACAGTACAAATCTACTTTTAAAATCGTTGATACTTGAACCTATTCACTATATTTGTTTAATTCAAATATATTTACATTACGTAGTTTGTTTATGAGCTAAAGATCTTATCGTACGCACGCTTGAACCCGATTGTATCTATTCTAATGCCTTAGAACTACCTACATGCTATCACAATGGTATTCAAGAACACATGCGTCATGCGACCCGAAGCAGTTGCTTTACAAATCGTACAAAGGTGAATATAATCGCATATTATCGTATGTAAGTGAATAGACTGCATCATCGTAATACTAGCGATTATTAGAATAGAAATGAAAAACTAAATGGAGCTTTACCCCGAACTTATGCCGGTCTGACGCGCAGCTGATTCCGGGCCAGATTCCCGGCCAGACAGTAATTTGAATGTTGAATTTAGAAGTGCATTCTGGGTCTGGGTGGTTGTGTATTCGTCTTTGTGTGTCCATGGCACCCACTACACAGGAGAAAATCCTAGTTTGGGGCTATGAGTGTAGAAAGCGTCACTCACAATCCGGCTGTCATCGCCTTAGAATAGTTTCCGGTCGTAGTTTGTCAATGTTTTTGTCGACCCTCCCCCCTCTTCCCCGTCCTCCCCCTTCCATTAGTATGGAGATGAGAAAAAAAATGCTAGACTAGGCAATCTTAGACTTTTCGCAGATCATTGCTGTTAGACACTCTTAACAAACCTATTGCTTTGTTAAGAGGGGATGCCTACGCCCGTTACATTATATATAAATACTGGATAAATACGACCATGCTACTCTTTCGAAGTATATGACTGCTTCTTCCCGCGGTTTCGCCCGCGTCTGTCATAAACTCTGTGTGCCTAATTTCGAAAGCGCGAAATCAAACAAACTGACATACATCCTCACAAATTTTCGTATTTATAATATTAATAAGAAGTTATCAAAAGACATTTATAACAAGAAAAATGACGATAAAATTTCAATTCAATTCATTAACCTCTTTTTTATAAAAAAAAAACATTTTTATTATTTTTTATATCTGTAAATACATTTTAATATCTATATCTGTATATACGCATACCTGCTGATTTGTCACCGGAAAGATTTTCAGCACCAGTTTTCGGACAATCATCTGTAGAATCAAAATCCATTATTATAAACATTTCCAATGTAAACTGTATTTTTTATACAAAGATGGACTTCTCAATACCTTTATTTTGATCTGCTGGCTTGTGAGCAACATCCACTGGTTTTAGACTTGCATCTGTAAAGGGAAAAGTATTTTTACATACAATATTACAACTTCATATATACACATATATACATATAAAATACACAGTAAGTAGCAATAAAATTTACTATTAATAAAAGGGAAAGAATGTGAGGCAGGATGATGATATTTTTTATAAGAACGAAGTAGCTTACGAGCGTACAGTCCACCCGATGGTAAGTGGTTACTACCGCCCATGGACATCTGTAAGCAACTTCCTATAGAACAGGGGTTCTATCGACCGGGGAAGTACCACCGCCACACCTACTTTTAGCGTGAAGCAGTTCTTGTGTTTCATATGAGGCGACCATCTTAATCCTCGGGAGTAGCAACGCATCTGAGATCGACTTTAAATAGAACCCCTGTTCTGTATGAAGTTGCTTACAGATGACCATGGACGGCACTGACCACTTACCATCAAGTGCATATAAAAAAAAATGGGACTCACCACGAGGCTTGTCAATGTCGTGTCTGTGGGCCAAGTCGTCCGGTTTGAATATGTCTGTCTTGATCTTTATTTTCGGTTGCTCCAAATCGCCCGTCTGTAACAAAATAATGACTAAATAAATCACAAAAAAAACTATAAACATGAATAGCTTTATCATACTGGCCATTATTGTCCCGCTGCTGGACAGGCGTCAACTCTCCGAGTGAGAGTTTTAGGCCACAATCCACCATGCTAGACAAATGAGTATTAGTAGACTATAAACATTTAAGAGTATAGGTATTTTTTTTAGATCTTTCAGTTGTGTAGGTTTCTTCGCATTTTTCTTTCACCATAAAGCAGTGATAATGAAGTTTAATAGGCAGGGCGCCCGAGATTCGTACCTCGAACCCTCGATCGAGTTTTAACCATTACGCTTTCACTATCACTAGTGCTTATCCTAAATCATATCAATCACCCGAACACCACCACGCTCAGAGGAAGGAGCAGGGATGACTCCCAGTTGCACACATGACCTAAAAACGACAGCAGAAAATAGCTAAATTCAGAATTTTTCATTTTAGCTTTAAATTCAGATTTTTTTGGTTTAATGCGACTTCAAACACTAAGACAGATACAAAATCTAAAAATATAGAATTGTTTATTATCTATTTAAACTCCAAACTATTTTTACAAGCTTTTTTATTGCAAATACATGTTA
The DNA here is from genome assembly GCA_018249875.1 of Cecropterus toxeus. Taxonomy (NCBI): domain Eukaryota; kingdom Metazoa; phylum Arthropoda; class Insecta; order Lepidoptera; family Hesperiidae; genus Cecropterus; species Cecropterus toxeus. Next base: position 11,274 of record DWNE01004791.1, on the reverse strand, counting down.
TGCACATATACAACATTTTTCATTATAATTAAGTATATGCAGATTACAAGAATGTTAAACAAAGACTACTTTTAAGACGTAAGATAAGAAAGACGTAAGATTTTTAATTATTAATAAAAGAAATCTACGCTTGCTTCCTCTCCAATACTTTGCCCCTATTTGCAAGCGTTTTTAAAAATTATATAGCCTACATCACTCTACAAATAGATGATCTGTCATATATCACAATCCGTCAAGCCGTTTGAGCTGAAGCGCGTTCCAAAGAAATGGACATACATGCATGCTCGAAAAACATTGCCTCCTTCTGACACAGGCGAGTAAAAAAAGTTGGCAGTCATGAGAACTGTCCATAGAAGTGTGTAATGTAAGATGCTTTAGGTTACCGACCGTAATCTTCGAGTCCTGATTTATTACTAACTGTTCAATACTTTCAATAAATTCGATCATACTAATCATAGCACATCGTTTAGTACATCACAAGTGAAAACTTAACAAAATAACGCACGAAGGTATATCTACATATGTACAAACACAGTAGGTATAAATATAGCACATGGAAAGCGTTCACCAAAAATGTGCTCAACGCGGCAAATAAGTTTCCACATTAAAAAAATGCACCAAAATTACCATTGAAACATAAAAAACCAACATAATAGTGCTTTCGTCCGTTTACAAATCGCAAACAAAAGGTACTTATGCTTATACATTCATGATGGTTAATTCCAATTAACTCGCGATTCGAACACAAGATGACTCGTGAGTCATCTTGTGTCGTAGGCGGTTCCCCGCGCCCAGATTCCACTTCCGGACGAAGGCCACGTTATATATCTTTTTATTAAATTAAAATAGCAAACGAGCATGGGGTCCATCTGATGGTAAGTTGACGAACCGCGTGGCGGAGCGGTCACCATACCGACCTAACACGCAGTGGGTCCCGGGTTCGATCCCCGGCCAGACAGACATCTGAATAACGAGTTTAGACTCTGTTCTGGGTCTGGGTGTTAAATATTTATTTTATTATGTTTTTTTAGTATTTATTGCTATATCGCCAACATAAATACATCATCTGTGAAAATTTCAACTGTCTAATTATCATGGTTTATGAGATACAGCTTGGTGGCAGACAGACGGACGGACGGACAACGAAGTCTTAGTAATAGGGTTCCGTTTTTACCCTTTGGGGTACGGAACCGTAAAAATGAGACGGTGTGTCTCTTTGTTATTGAACTACACGAAAACCACTGGTCTATTTTACATGTAATTTTGCATGAATATAGCTTATTCAACTAACAGGCTTTTGATTTTGATATAAAGATGCTGACTTTTATGTCCTGTCTATATATTTATGACCCTTAGCGAAATTTGACTACTTCAGCTTTTAATAAAAAAAACTCAAAAATAATCTCTAAGATCTTCAAAAAACTACTTGAAAATGTTCAATTCACGTTTGAAGGCTTCAATATTTTTTTGCTTTAGTTAGTGAACATGATACGATTCACAATTATTATTATTTCAATAAAAAATACCATACCATAGTTTTATTTCTGTTCAATATTACATATGTACCACATATACATTATTACATGTTATGTACGTCTGTTACCAAAATCACCAAAAATGTTACAAACAACTCATAATCCTAATTGTCTCCTGATTATCTCCTGTGTCTTGGGTGCTAGGGGACATACACAAACATGAATATAACAACGTTCACAATAGAAATCAAAATTTGTCAGATGTCTGACCGGTACCTCACTGCGTGTTAGTCCAGTATGTTGACAACTCCGCTCCACACAACATGCACTAACAGCAAAATTACACTTACCATCATCTCAGTCTCCGGGTGTGGTCTCTTCTGTGCGTCCGTGGGTTCCAGCTTGATCTCGGGCTTGAGCTGCTTCACGTCCAGCGGCTTCTGGGTGTCGAGCGGCGGCAGCAGGTGCGGCTGCGGCGGCCACGCCGGCTTGTGGATGCCCACGTCCGCCCCGTACCCTTGCACTGGAATTATTGGCTAGTTATTAAAACATAAACGCTTTCTACACTCATAGACCCACAGTAGGATTTTCTCCCGTGTCGTGGGTGCCATGGACACACAAAAACGAATATACAAACACCCAGATTCAGTATGGAAATGTAAACTCATCATTCACATTTGTGTCTGGCCGGGGATTGAACCCGGGAGCCACTGCGTGCCAGGTTATTAGAGTACACATTGATTACTATTTCCTTATACTGTATGGACCCATCTGGAGCTATATTTGACTTTAAGTTTTTAAAACTAACAAAAATTTGATTAAAGGACATGGCCAACTTGTCTGGATATGTCCGGAAAATTAATGGACATAAATGAGTTTTTTTTGTTTAGGCTATTCTTATAATAATAATAATAAAACAATTTCAAGTCCAGGAACTTGAAGTTTTTTGTAGGTCTGAGAATTATATTATAAGGGATAAGTTACTGATACAAATTTTTGTGAATATAATTCTATGATTCAATATTACAATTTTACTTTTTTATTGCATGATTGCTTGTATTGAAACCAAACGATTATCGAGAATAGCAAGAAGGTTGCAATAATATTGAAAAAAAAAAATCTTTTATAGTGATTTAAGTGATATATAATGTGAGATAATTAACCTAAAAAAAAAATATACATATTTTTTTTTTAGGTTAATTATCATTAGATTATTTTGCATGTACACTTCCATCGACAACGGCCAATAAGCACCAAATGTTACATCAATAAATTAATACAAATTAAAATCAATCATTTTGTTTTGATGAATTTCAAATACACAAAGATGCTAAAATCTAAAATTTTGAAATTTAGACAGATATCTCTTGCATTACTTGTTCTCAGTATGCCATTAGTTTTCTAATATATACAGTTTATAGACACTCAAAACATTAATTTTATTATATGTATGAACATTTATTTAATTTTATTATCCAGTGTAGTTCAACTAGGCAAAAAAACACCTGTTTCTAGAAAGAAGCAGTTCTTGCGTCTCAATGTACAACATATGAGACTTAGTTGTCAGGAGCAGCAACACAGCAATCCTCCTTAGGATAGAACCACTATCTTCCACATGAAGTTGTCATCAGTTACCCCTGAATGGGAGTTACCACCTACCTATCAGGTGGACTGCATTCTTCAATCTTACAAAAACTGTTCAGACAAACACAAATTGTATAGTGGCAAAAATGTTTAATTGTTTAACATCATACATTTTCTGCATTTTTTTCTATGAAGGGGCTAAAAATATAATGTCTTTATTTACTTTTTTTTTACCTAATATCAGAGTTTTTTGATATCAGTAGCAAACGACCTTGTTAACTTGATGGCAAGTGGCCACTGCCCACCATGGACACCTGTAAGCAACTTCATATAGAACAGGGGTTCTATCCGAAGCCAATCACAGATACATTGCTACTAAAATGCAAGAACTGCTTCACACCAGAAATAAATGTGACGGTGGTACTTCCCCAGTCGAACTACATTTTTTCTACCAACTGGTAACCCCCTGAGGCCTAAGATGGAACGCCTCCGATAAGTATGTCTCCTTCACCACACCCTTCCAGCCAGAATAGCAGCACTTAATGCTGATGTTACTAGGCAGAAAGTGGTACTCCCATAGTTGAACCACAGAAGGTTCCACCACCTTTGAGAACAGTTGAAACATGTTTAAACATATTTTGTCTGTAATTGCTGTAAATGATTCAGTTTAACTTAATTGACTAAACTTATTGAATTAAGCTACACCAAATATACCTAATAAAAATTGCTTACATGTCATAAGGCTGCCCAATGTTTCTGTATATTTTTTGTACTCTTTTTCTGTATTTTCTTTGTGATGGGCTGATGGTACTATATTTTTGAATACAAAAAAATAAACATTAATCGAAATTTCAGTAACACTATACTACACTTTGTCAATTCACAAGGTAACAAAAACTTTTGAAGCAATCATAAAAAGGAAAAAGTTTGTTTACAGTTTTTATAAGAGGTTGTTATGTAAATAACATAAGTTTTCAAGGTTCTGTTTACATAGTAATGTTATTGTTTATTAAGTGTAATACTGACCCATATGAGACTGTGGCATGTGTAGCTGGGCTTGTTGCTGCGGGGGGAAGGATTGATGGTGCGCGTAATTCTGGTGCGCGGGAGGCGCATACGACAGGTTCTGGGGGGCGTAGCCCCCGGGCGGCGGCGGCCCGTACGCCGCGAACGCGTCCGGCGGTGGGTAGTGCGTGTTGTACGCCCCGGCGTACGGCTGGTACGGTATCTGGTGTCCATTATCTACGACACGACAAAACATCACCACTACGTCACAATTTTCCCGCTCAAAACGGAAATTCAGATATTGTGTGTATACTGTACATCTAAAACGCAACGTACCTATGTAATTTAGCGGCAAGCCGTTCCCCTGGACCACTCCGTGGCCCGGCTCGGCCTCCATCCGTAACCGCTTCTGATTCATAGCTCTTTCAGCTTCATAATTCATCTTGAACACTAAAAACAAAAACCGCTTACATTTCCAAGGATTCCAAGCGCGCAATAGCTGAATTGTAAATTAACACAGCGACAAAATAACACTTATTAGACAGTTTCGCGTTAACTGTGACAGACGCCAACCGGACGCTAGGATAAAACACAGGTTATGCTCCGCAAATGCAAACATAGCGTACCTTTGTTGGTCACTGATTGTTATTGATTTTAGTTAATACGTGCACTTAGCGCCTCAATTGCGATGTATTGGTACATAATAGAGCACAATATTAAGTCAAAATAACTGTTGCATACAAAATATGCATCAAATTATCAACTTTAGTGACAGTAAAATTAGAAAAAAACACAAGTGAAGCGGAGTTCGTTTTTTTATCATACTTTGATTTTTTTTATATTCTGGTAATACCAGTACAAGGTTGATTTTCTTTTCATAAGATTTTAAGATTCACTTTCAAATAACTCCAAATATGTTTTATTAAAATCGGAATAATGTTTATTAATGAAATGCAATAAATTATTTGAACTTTAATAAAAATTGTTATTTTTCTTAATTCATTCATAATCTTACTCCAACCACATAGTAAATTAAATTTATATTTCTGTGTCACTTTCGTATAAATGCTGAAGTCGAATAATTTATTACTTTACTTAACAATCACACAGTTAATGTTTAATGTACAATTGCGTGGTTGACCGATTATCTGCTTGGCCAAACAAACGGTGGCGGTGTTCTGAAAAGCAAGAAGCCAAGGCCGAAAAAGCAATTATAAAATAGGAATGGTGCTCCAAAGCCGTTGAATGAAAAAAAAACAAGTGGTGGTCACTGGTGGTGCCATATATTTCTCTATGGCGCCGTTTCTCTTGAGTCGACTGTGTATTGTGCATGGACGTATTTAATTATCTTTCATGTTTTCATGTAATAAAAAATGTATGTTATTTAAACCAAAATCTATAGTATTGTTTTTTTTAAGTGTAATAATATAAGAAGGACACAGGACTAAAGCGGCGCACAACATTGAATATCTGATAAGGTGAGAAGTAAACGGTATTGTTATACATAGACGTAGAAAGTAATATAATTATTTTTTGACTAAAATGTCAATATATTATTTGTGATTTATTGAATGGATTTGTTCTTCTTCTATTTAAATTTGGATTCGATCAATTTAAACAAGTTTATTGTTATGTTAAAGAAATAGTATCGATATATTAGTCTGGGTAGCAACAATAAGTCAATGCATTTTAATATGTCATTTTAAAACTTGCTTTTAAAATACTTTATTTAAATTACAGTTACATAAATATATAAAATAAAATGATTTATAAGACAATTATAGTAATTGCATTTATGCCACTATTTCAGACTGTCGTGTAGGTATTTTACGGCGTAGGAATACGTATTTATATATGTTTACTATATGTAAACAAGCATGCATTCTACCGGTTAATGGTCATTGCATCTGATACCTGTTATCAACCCGAAATGCGATCTTCTCAGACCTTCAAGAAGGTACGTGATGTCGTTTAAAGATACTGCAATTCCGGATGTTCTAGCGATAGCTGGTTCCTTCCCTTTCCTCGTAGCAAAAAACCGTCCCTTCTAGCAAAAGCGGAAAGTCAAGGAACCTGTCAATAGGGCCCTAAAAATGCCCCATTTCAGTCCATAACCTTTTTTGATAGGTTATATTCTTTCCTTGATAGACTGTGATATGAAACAATCTCAGTCCTTGCATGAAGCAATGTATCTGTGATTGACTACAGATAGAACTCTTGTTCTTTATGGAGTAGCTTATAGATGTCCGTGGGTGGCATTGACCACTTACCATCTAGTAATAAGAATCTAAGCTGACATAAACTGAATGCTCATTTTCTGCTTTAAATAAAGATACAGAAAGGAAATCATTTGTTTTCTAATAAAGCTATTGCTTTCTACACTCATAGCCTCCACTACGATTTTTTCCTGTGTTGTGGGGGCCATTAACACACAAATATGAATACACAAACACCCAGACCCAGAACAGATATCTAAATTCATCATTCAGATGTCTGGCTGGCTGGGGATCGAACCTGGAATGTGTCAGACCAGTATGGTGACCGCTACGCTATGTGGGGCATCAGCCTACATCCTTATAACATTTATTATCTTTTTTTTCAGTTAAATCGACGAATTAATCATGTACAAAAGTGAGAAGGAAGACTCTGATGACACACTATTCCTCAACATGGCCACGGCTTCCCAGGAGACATTTGTTAGCTTGGAGTGAGTAATGTTTGTTTTATTTTTATTATTGTATATGTTATAATAGGGCTTCTCAAACTGGGGTACGCATGGTAATCGTGAGGGGTGCACAACAATATTAACGTAATGATGGCTACTTAGATAATGCTAACTTCCGATCTCGTGGAACTATAAGAAAAAATACTGTAAATGACAATTTGTAAATAGTAATTTACAAATTGTCATTTACAGTATTTTTATATACAAAGGCCTATACAAATATAGACATTTTGTTTCATTTCATTTAAATGGTGCACATTTGATATTTAAAAGTAAAGTTGGTATTAAAACAAGCCCAAATATTGTATTTATTAACATAACATATCTATTACCTCTTCTAATTATAACTTTAATCCTTTATTGTTATTCTACTCTAAGTGCAGGTAATTATTAAAGGGGTTCTTCATAATTTTGAATATCTAAGGGGTACGCGGAGGCATAAGTTTGAGAAACCCTGTGCTATTGTATTAACAAGCTAGCATAGCATCTCTGTGACAGACTTCATATAGAACCCCTGTTCTATATGAAGTTGCTTACAAATGTTCTTGGGCGGAAGTAACGATTTACCAACAGGTGGGCTGCTTGCTCGTTTGCTACTTCATATTTATAAAAAAGCATGCAGTCGATCTTATGGTAAATAGGCATTACCACTGATGAAACGCAGATAAGATCATAGTTGTACCTGAGGTTAGCCACAGATGCTACCCTTGAGGACTAAATTGAAATGCTTCAGATAATTATGTCTCCCTATTTGCACCTTTCAAACCAGAACTCTGCAGTGCACAATATATAATTCCAAAAACGCACAAACTTGCGTTTAAACCTCGCCATAAGAAATTTTAACAAAGTATTCCAAATCATTGATGTTATTATCTTTGTTGACTCTTTATATAAATTTAAACGAAAACTTCTTTTTATGTTAACAAAATAACACCTCTTTATTTCCATGTTTAAATGCAAATATTTTTGCTATTTTAATTTTTTCTTTACTTTATGATTCGCTATTTTTTTTTTTAATTATTGTGCACACCTATAATTTATGTACAAAGTACCAAGTTTCATATAATGCTCGCCTGTAATGCTCTCTATGTATTTAGTTATGCCTAAATAAATAAATGAATATGTATATCACAGCCATTATTTGGCAGAAATAGGCATGATGGTTAAGGAGTCAAATCACAAAGAGTGCTACAGCTTTTAAAACTTTGTTTTTCAAATGTGTACATTGTAGGATCTGCTTATTTTATTTCATATGAGGTGTTAGGTTAATCAAGGAGCATATTTTAGGAGTGTGTGATATTTGTTGATAGAATTTTCCATATAAATATCGATAAACAGTAAGCACTCCCAACATGTGATCATATAATTACTAGTCGACCAAGCTAACTAGACGAACGGCAGGAATGCGGTTTCCCTCCCCGATCCCGTCTCATGCCCCGCTCTCGTCCGTACGTCTCGTACCGTTCGCACCTAAACTTCCTTATCGATTATGATTTACTATTAATTAAATAAATAAGCAAAATTAATTTGTTGTACTCATTAGTTTCTGTTACAATGATAACCTAAATATGTAAAAAAAAACATTGTTACAGTTCAACATTAAGTATAAATTAAAAAGGCAGAAATTTATTAAAATTTACATTTCATTGAAATCAACCTTTCACAAAAAACATTATTGCTATTTTTTTTGTCATCAGTACTTGCATTCTTGTGAGTGACGTCACGTTTGACATTTGTCTAGTTAGCTTGGTCGGCTATTGGATCTTTCTGAAAACCCATGCCACATAAGTTAAAATAGTCCATTAATACTATGGTGTTTATATGTGAGAGGTTTTTTGTATTGTTATTTTTTTATGGAATTGTAAAATGTTTTCTCTTCTTTTTAACTGATATATTCAAACAAATTTATTTTCAGACATCTGGATAACATATACTTGAATGGCATAGACTACTCTCTTTTGGATCATCAAGAAGAAACAATGGATGCAGCCGTTAAGTTTAATCAGGCGCCCACAGAATTCGTACCGGTAAGAGTTAAAGACCTTAAAACCTCTGTATCCGTTATTATCTTATATTGTTCGGATTGATAGATTGCACATACTGAGAACTTTTTAGGTTACCCATACGGTATAAATGGAACCCTATTACTAAGACTTAACTATCTGTCTATCCATCTGTCCACCACCACATCTGTGTGTCACCAAGCTATATCTCATGAACTGCAATAGCTAGGCTGATGAAATTTTCACAGATGTATCTCAGTTGAAGCTGTAACAACAGATAGTAAAAACAGAATAAAATAGATATTTAAGGGGGCTCCCGTGCAACAAACATACATTCAGAACCCTTCATGTACAACTCGCACTTAACAGATTTTTTTTAAAGAACCCAGGTGTGCAGGTTTCCTCACTATGTTTCCCTTCATGGTAAAGCAGTGACAATTAATTTCTAAAATGCATATCATTATGCTAAACCTGGTACATGCCTGATGTTCGAACCTTGGACCCTCAATTGATAGACCAATTTTCAACCATGCAATTGTTAAACTTTGTTAGAGAGCAACTATTGCAGTTGCATTGGCAAATTCGCCTTTGCAAGTGTGTTTCAAAAGCATAATTTCTTACATAATAAATATGAGTGAAAGTATGTATATGCGTGCCTAATTTTTATTGTGTTTTAATTTTAGTTCTGCAAAACGGGACCACCTGACACAACCTGTTTCTCCGGGGACTTGAAATTTGAAGTTGAGATTTGTGGAACACACACAAACAAATCGAAATATCTCGTGAGCATAACATATCATTGTAATTTATTATAAACATAACACTTTCTAATATTTTTCCTTTACAATTATGCTGCTCAGAGCTGAAAATCAAGGTGAGTGTTTATCTTTATACACGAATTTAAAAAGTCTTACTATTATCTTTAAAGGATAATGTCAATCAATACATATTTATGACTAGGTTGCAGCAATTTTTCAGTAATAGAAGAACGAAAGCCTCCTTACCTTCTAAATTTTATTACCATCATATTTTTTAAAATTTAGAACCAAAGAGGGAAAACGGGTAGATAAATCTATACTTACTATTATAAAGCTGAAGAGTTTGTTTGTTTGAATGCGCTAATCTCATAAACTATTGGTTTGAATTGAAAAATGATTTTTGTGTTGAATAGTCCATTTGTTGAAGAAGGTAGGCTATAGTAGGAGTAGGCTATATAACATCAAGCTATGTTGGTTTATTTTAATTTGTCAGGGGTACTCACGATATGTGGTTTTTGAATTTCTTTTTGCCGATATTTCGATTTATATGGATCGTGGTGAAATTGTGAGCCACAGCTGGTGATGTTTATTGATCTTTTATTTATTGTTATTTAAATATACATGTGGGGGTCTGTAACGATGTATTCGCGTATGTTACTGTTTCATGGAAAAACTTCTGGTCGGATTCCGATGAAATTTGGCACATAGATAGTTTAGAGCCTAGGATACATTACCATGGTAAACGTGATCGACGCGGACAGAACCGCGGGAATGTACTGGTGAAATATAATGATCCGTTGTCCACAGTACTCGCACAGGCTGAACCGTATCTACGTGGACATGGGGTACAGTTTCTCGGTCCAGTTCCGTTGGGACGCGGCGGCGCAGCCCCACCCGGCGATGTACGTGCGCGCCACTACGGTTTTCTCGCACCAATCTGAAGCGGAAAAGCGAGTCACTAGATGCATGCAGCATTACCACGAGACGCCTAAGAACGGTGAGATATGCACTTTTTAGGGTTCTGTGTCCAACAGGTAAAAACGAGACGAGTCTGTGTGGCGTTATCAGATGAAATACTCACAGATGATGTATTTCTGTTGCCTCTATAACAACATATACTAATAATTGGCCAAGTGCGTGTCGGACTCGCAGGCAAAGGGTTCCGTAGCATTTTCATTCACAAATGTTAAAGAGAAAATATAGCTGTGTTATAAAAATAATAAATAGACAAACAGTTCTCCAACTACCAACATAAGTTTTTTTTACAATGTTTGTATCAATTACAAAGTTATTTTATGCGGTTTTAGAAAAAGTACTATATTTCAAAAACTGTCAACTGTATCTTGCTCGAACCAATTTTCGTTGTAAGTTTTCCTAGACATCTACAACATATGTTTTATCCAGATTTTTCACTCTCTTAGATCAAAAGTTAGAGGGGGGGGGGGACACTCTTTTACGGCTTTGAAAGGGCTTATCTCTCAAACAATCGACTTGAGAAAAAATGGTTTTAGAAACCTCAACGTCATTTTTGAAGACCTTTCTATAGACTACCCACACGCGTATGCAAGATGAATGAAAAAAATTGAGTTTCAGTTCTATGTATGGGGAGCCCCCCCTAAATTTAATATATTTTTTATTTTTGTACACAATTCGGAAAGCGGTTAACAGAATACACTTACCTACCAAGTTTCAACTCTGTAGTCTTAATAGTTTCCGAATAAAGT
>DWNE01004790.1:0-14729 GCA_018249875.1 Cecropterus toxeus | reverse complement strand
TAATTGTAGAAATTTCCGAACTAACCGACATGTATTTAGGATTGCAGCTTTTTGTAGCATAACATATGTAAATTTTGGCAAGTCTAGCATTTTAAGTGCTTAGAAAAGTTGTTTTGGTATCATACCTGTCGATGAAATTACTATGGGAACTATTGTCACAGTTTTCATTTTCCAAACTTTTTTTATTTCCTCTTGCAATTCAGTGTACTTTCTTATCTTTTCAACTATATTATTATATTATTATTACAAATGTCCATGGGCGGCGGCGACTACTTATTTTCAGATTGACTAGCTTGACTATCAAGCTCGTTTGCCAATTTAACCTTATACAAAAAAAAAAAACAGTTTCTTCCTTAAAAAAAGCATTTGAATGATATTTTTACTCATCCGCATGGGAATATACTGCTACATTTACGATATATATCCATAGTAAGACGGAAGAGGAAATAACTTTAAAAAGCGGATTTACACGAGCGGGTGATTGATCCCGTCATTAGCCAGCTTCCTGGTCAGCTCATTGCGCTCGCTTTCCATGCAGCCTGCAATCACCTGGCCACTGACATTTTACACATTGGATACTAATGACACTGGAATTAATTATAGTAGGTATTGATGGATTGAAAGGTGTGGTAAGTCCTTTAAGTGTAGTTAGTACTGACACAAAGACTACGATGTAAAAGTACGAATTACCAAGATCTATTTTTTTATAAATTTCCAAGGATATTTATTACAATATATTTCCAATTAAAAAACGAGAATGTCTATCCTAGTGATTAATTATTTATCTTTGCCTCCTATGAACACCAGTTACAACTCCGGATAGCGAATTGGGAGACTCCCAGGTTCCGACAGGAGTGATTTGATATATTTTTATCTGATACCAGCAGTGTTCATCGCTGTTTAAATGGCTGATTTTTATGCCGCGATAAACTGCTGGTATCAGACAAAAATAAAGAAGCTCCACCATAGAAACTAAGTTTTTTTTGATATACTTAAACCTAACGATAAGGAAGACGGGTAACCTGATTGAAAGTAGTCATCATCATCGTCAATTTTTGCAACATCAGGGGAGTCGCCAATTCATTACCTGCTTTGAAAGAAAGCGCCCTTTCTCGAAAAGAGCTCTTTTGAGGAGCCCCATGTCATAGCGCTTCGGGAATACTTCAGGAGGAAGTACACTTCACATCTTAGACGTGCTTGGTAAAAAAGAGCATGTTAACCGAATTTATTTAGATAGCGCCTGATTTTACACTTATTTCTATTTTACGCATTAGGACATTATGGAAACTAATGGTATGGTAACTATGTAACCCAAGTAATTTATATATGTTCATAAATTTAAAAAGCTCAATATTTGTCAGTCAGGCTGATGTATTATTCATTAATATTTATTATGGTATGTTTTTTGTATTTCGTAGCTGTTACCTATATCTGTTAGATTTTTATTTGTGAATGTTAGTCTAACATTCACGAATGAAATATTAAATAAGGAGTAAGTCTTAGTATGAGTAGATTATTATTTCTTGTACTATAATATGTCTGTGTTCTTGAAATAAATAGTGTAATAGAAATACGAAGCTATAACAGTTTCAATATGCCTTAAATTACAATAGCAACAAGATTCTAATAAAATCTAGTTATGGTCCAGTCGCAGGCGCAAATATTTTAAAATACATATATTTATCTTAAAATACTTGCGCCTGCGACTTTTACGTTTATTTTAGTACAATTTACTTTGCTATTTAAAAAATACTTTTAATATTATATGTAAATTGTTCGTCAGCCATTGGAGGCGTACTTATCCTTTGTAAAACTAGAAAAGTATGTTTTTATATTTATAACAATCCATAACGCAGACGGGCTACCTGATGAAAAGTTACCGACGTCTATAGATATTTGCAACACCAGAGGAGTTACTAATGCAATCTTTAAACGAAAATCTTGTTTTCCACCAATCCTGACGAATCTCGTGGCGTAACTAACTCTTCAGGAATTGCTTTTCAAATGCGTGCTACTTAATTCTTCCACTGATATCTTTAGGCTTAAAATGACTAATTTGAGAGTTTGTGGTTTGTTGCACTTTTAAACCTAACATTTTTTTTCCAAAAACACTTCTATTATAAGGTAGAAATCGATGAAGGCGCGCCAGTGGATTCACAAAGACTATACATGTAGCAGATGTGAAACATCGCGTTCGTGCAAGTAATATGCATAAAAGACAAGATTGCAACAGAAACTAAATACATAGCATAATGAAAATAACGTCATCTACGAACAGTACCCCGCACGAAGTCGAACTAATACCGCAGCTCGCTTTGTTTTGTTCGATACTTAATAGTTCTGAAAATATAATAACAGATGGCGCTAAAATAAATAAATGCAAGCACCGCCACGCCAACAGTCACATTTGCCTGCGCATATAGATGTTTCACATCAAAAAATGAAATAAAACAAATTAGTTGTTTAATATTTTTATAATTTATTTACAATTTTTTATTCTTACTTTTTAAGAGTATAAATAAATTGGTCAAGCGCTCGTATGTACAATGAAGCACCGTAACGTATCTACTTCAGCCTACTTAAAATGAATCGATTTTTACATTTACACGTTAATAAATAACAAAATTGTTAAATTACTTTAATACTGAGTATTAATATAAAAAGCATCTACACAATATTGAACCACGGACCAGTTGACTACATTGTAATAAATTTTAATACATTTTTCATTAATCATTACATATTTTTATAAAATTATTTTAACACCTATATACAACTTTTTGAACATTTTTATGTAAAGTCGATCATTGTTATCTATTTAAAATCGGCTCGAGTAAACAATTATAATATAGACATTTAAAACGCTAATTATCCGTTGAAACATCCTTTTTGGTATAAAACATCAACAGAAAATTGCTTCTAAGATATTTTTCAAGCTGCTATCCCAAACATTTTGCTAAGGTTATTTAATTTATTAAATTATGTTCGTTTCATCGTTCTTATTACATAATATTGCTTATTATTTTATTATCACGCCGCATTCTTATACGTGGAAGTTCTGCAGATGCTCTGTGCCCAATACCGTGCCATATGCTGGAACATCTGGAATTTAAAACGTTATAATAAATAACTAATCGTTAATAGGCCACACAACGAGTGACTGTATGATGTGACCATCTTAGTCTTGAGGAGTAGCAAAGCATCTGTGATCGTTTTCAGGCGTATATTTATTAAGGACCTCTGTATATTTATTAAGGATATTGTTCATTAGGTGCCGTGAGGTATCGTTTTTGAAAAGCACCACTATCTTTCATTTTTATTTTGTAGAAGGCGACTGAGGGATAAAGAGAAGAGTAGCAGTATCTTCCTGTGTAATATCAATCGTTACTGATGCGCCAAGACGCATTAAAACTATACTGTATTCACAAGTGGATCTCAAAGACGTAATTGAAGGATAGTTCATTTAGAATGTCCAGGGGCCGCTGTGATCACTAATTTATCAAAGACTAAATCGTTTGTTTCTTTACGTCTCTGTTTAAATACAAACAACATTACATAACAGTAACACAGTGTTTCTTTTTGTCCCACTGCTAGGCACATTGTGCTCGCAGAATGAGAATAACTTAGGTCAAAGTCATCGAAATCCTGTAAAGTAACCTTATTGCTAAATCATATAACCTTTTGCCACAAGAAGTATAAGAAGTAAGTGAAAGTCGGCAGAGAGTACAGTTAAGTTATTGTAACTTTATTTTAATTTTAAACCTTTCTCTCAGTCGTCAGTAACAAGTAAAGTTACGCTGTAAAGTCAGTCAAAAGTCAAATGTCGCCCACATACCTCCAGTCAGTCAAGTCAGTCTATTCAAACTTGTACAATCTTGTTGCCCCGAAGGATGAATCTTGTTTCTTTTTTTCTTCTAGTATTCTCAGTTTCTGTTGAGTTCTTTGGTCTCGCTGTTGTAGTTGTCGTTGTGGTCGTCGTACTTGATGTTGTCAAAGGATCAGGTAGGAGTTCACCGGGAAGGACGCCGATCTCATTATCAGATACTACGGGTGTTGGTATGAGAGGAAGTTGTCCATTTTTGAGCATCTGCCCAAATTCCTCATTAAACTGTGGCAAGACTTCGGAAGATCTCTGAATATTCTCATTCATATATTTCGCCAGCTTGTTCAGATTATGGTTGATTTTCTGAATCTTAGCTGGCGTTAAGCCTTCGTGCTTGTGTTTATGGACAGGTGCAACAGAATGTTTTGAAGAAGCATAATCGAATGGAGGGTGTGGGTTCCTGGGATCGAAGTCTGTGTACGCTTCAGGCATGGCTGGCTCGCCGTACGAATTGACTGCTCCCCAGGTCATGGGCTTAAATTGTGGAACGGGTTGGGGTGGCGGTACTTGTAATGTGGTGTCATCGTGAATTGTGGGAGGGGCAGACGAGAAGACGTCTTTGATAGCGGAGTATACAGAATGGAGGATGGAAGGTGGAGGTTCTAGAGGCGTGTATCCACTTTCTTGATGCGTTTCGCTCGGCGCTGCGTCAGCTAGAGGCGTCAGTATGACCACGCCGGCGTGAACTCCACTCAGTTTACCTCGTCCTGTCTCAAAAAGCGATCAAGTCAGTCAGATACGATTACGTCAATTGTTTGTCTTAGTTACGTCATAGTTCACCGAATTATATCAAGTTTCTAGAAATGAGGCCGTGTGTGTTTCTACTTTCTAAAGCCATCAAGTTTATACCTGTCTAGGTGGTCTAATTTTTGAAATATTGCAAGCATCTTCGGAATTAAAGTAAAAATAAAAGTTTGAAGTTGAATTTAACAAGTTTTTATCAATTTGCATGTTCATCTTTTTATTGACTTTTTGATATAATATAATATATTGTAATAATGACGCAAAAAGGGTAGAAATTCTATAACATATGAATAATAACAATATATTAGATACAATGCTCTTTACACTCAAATAACTAAAGTTTTAAGTAATAATAGTCATACTTTATATGTAATTGTAAGATATAATCTATTACATAGTTGCAAACTTTTGTTAATGAAATTCATTTAGACGTATAAGCTGGCGTTTTCTTAAAAGCTATAAAAAAATATAGATAAGTAACCTGCCATACAATTATTGTCTTAGGAACTATGCAGATAAGACGAAGACAAGCGGCGAAGTTACTAGCAGTCTCAAACAAGGTCTAGCTTTAAATCTGTATCACTACACACAGAGGCTAATGACATAACAGTGTTACTGATAACCTTTCACAAGTCTTCCGTAAAGGTTTTACGCAATAGCACGATCCAGGCTTAAAGATAGGAAGCTGAAAACACGTTCTTAATTTAAGAAATCGTTCAACCGTGGTTTTTATTTAAATGTTAAAAAAGAACACGTAATTTGATACTTTACTACGTAAGTGTTACAATAATATTATGACATGGTTGATCACTTAAAATTAACAATATTATATTTTTTATAAATTATTAGCTGAAGTATTCGAGCTTCGCTAGACGACAAAAAATACTCGTCGTATTTAAATATTCCAAAATATCGAAATCAGAAGTGGCCTATATTTTAAACAGGTAAATAAGCTACATCCATGCAAAATTTCATGTGAATCGGATCACGGGTTCTTGCGTGATTGAGTAACAAACAGACACTCACTATCTAATTTTATATATTCTTATAGATTTATTATCTCTATGTTGACAAGTAGCATTTCGGTAAGTTTTTTTTTTATAAGTAGATTATAAAATGTAATGTAATCTAGACCTCATAGAATAAAATTTAGCTATATAACAAATTGTGAAAAGGCTACCATTGTATTCATTTTATAAAGCTCGTTACATTTCTATCGTCCATCGTCAACCAATTATTGTCCCACTGCTGGGCACGGGTCTTCTCTCATAATGAGAGAGTTTTAGGCCATAGTCCGCCGCGCTGCTCAAGTGCGAATTGGTGGACTTCACACAACTTTTAGAACTCTTTTTTTTTTAGAGAACTCTCAGATATATAAGTTTTCTCGCGGTGTTTTCCTTCACCGTAAAATAGTGATAATTAAATTCTAATACGCACATTATTTTAGAAAAATCAGTGGTGCGTGCCTGGGATTCGAAACTCGAACTCTCGATTGAGAGGCTGAGTTTCAACCACTAGGTTATCACTGCTCATTCTCGTTACACTTATAGCTCTACAATAGGATTTTAACGTGTCATGGATACATATAAGATGACTACACCAATACACAGACCCACAGCAGAAATCAAAATTCATCATTCAGATATGTGTCTGATCGGGAATAGAACTTGACACCCATTGCGTGTCAGAAAGGTACAGCAACTACATCGCCACAAGGCTCAGACAGAAATTCGTTTGGAATTTTAGCCCTGAGCGATACGTGCGAAAACGTTAACACAGCTAGCTTTAAAATAAAAATAGATTGAAACTTTAAATCTTTCAAGCCCGATAACTAAGTAAGATCCATTTCCAATAATACCTAGGAACGCTTACTTGAAACTCGTTTTCAATAAATCTTACAAGGAACCACTCAAGCGTGCTCACTAACAGTTCCTATTGTAGAGACACGTAACTGTGAGATAATAGTGGGTTACTATATAAGTTCTTGTGCCAATATTACTTTGAAGTGCTTAAGGGGATATTAATTAATATCAGAAACGTTACGGCATTCGTAATCGGCTTTTGGTTAAGCCTTTGTTTTTATGTTATAGATGTCTATAGGCGGCAAATTATCATCAAGTGAAAAAATTATCATCAGAATTCATTTTAATTTATTACAACAATCTTTTTTAAACGATTGAAATGGAAAACAAGCTAAGTCCGCCCGATGACAAGTAGTTACTTTCGTCTATGGATATTTAAATGCAACTTCATATAGAACAGGGATTCCACTTAAAGTCCTAATGCCAAAATAGTAGCATCATATGTGTCGGCAACCGAAGTTCAGTAGAAATAGGTTTATAAACAGAATGGCATATAAAGGGTATCTTAAAAGAAACCAACCGTGTTATCAGTACACGTAACCGTTGACAAAAAAGGTAGGTTAGTGTTACGGCCATAAATATGTATTGATAGCGAAAGTCTTTGTTTGGGGACCTGCTTGGCATTTAAATTGAGCTGTGACGTAATGTTCGAATACTGTGAATATTCCGTTTACATAATAAAATGTAACGAAATTTCGCCTTTTGTGTATTCGCTTGTTCCGTTTGCTTATTGTGGTCTGTACTTCGTTTAAGCGTAATAATTAGTAGATTTGAGTGTTTTTTTTATAAAATGTATTATGGTCATTTTTGTAGATCGTTTTTTAAAAAGGTTTTGACATAGTCCATCTACGGATTTGGTAGATTTTATACCTTTGAAGCAAAATTGCATTGTTATTTTGATGTGCTGCGCTCGTTTATGTCTAATGTAAGAAAGTGATGTCTCCATTATCTTAATCATTCAAAATTTATATTTTTACTGTAAAAATTACACTATTAAATAAATAAGTGCGTGTTTTTATTAATATAAAAATACCTAAAGTTCCGAAAAGTTCTTTATTTAAACAGATATTTTTGTATTTGACGAAGACTACCTGAATGAAAAACGCGAAGAAAGTGTGAAGTTTATTGTATTTTTAAGCATGAATGAATTGAATAATAACGAATCATTTTGGCTCGAACACATTTTGTTCAAAGGGAAATTATATATAATATGAAGTTGTTATATTTATGTGGGATCATAATAATATGTATTGTATATTGTTTAGTTTAAGTAGTGAGATGCATAAGAGGGAACGTAAGAGGAACGAATGTGAGTGAATAGAAAGGATGTGAGGAACGAGTGAGTAGTGAATGGTGAATGAGAGACGACGCGTAGTTGAAAAGACGAAAAAACATTAATACGGTTGTTAAAATATTGTAGAAGAAAATAAAAGGTGTAAAATCATTATGACGTTTGATTTATTTAAAAACAATAAAGTAACCCTTAGTTACAACGGTAAACTTAAAGCCTAATGGCCAGAGAATGCCATTAGCCTTGAAGCCTGCTAACTTTGGGTTATGGTGATAATTTATGCTAGGTCTATAATTAGTAAATTCAAACGATTACTTATAGTCAACATTAAAAAAATATTATTGCATATTTACGTCGTTATTTTAAGAGTATGTTTACATCGCATTATTTACAGGATAGGAAAAAATATTATTATATTTTCTCACGAGTAACACAATGGTTTACTGCAATTAGGTTCTTTTATTATTGAATATTTTAAATATTATAATTATTCATATACAGTATGGTAATGTGAAGATGCATTTTTAATTAATTATTTATGGTATTACAAATTAAGGTTGTGTAATATATTCTCTTTATTTATATTCGTTTGAATATGTTCTCTTTTAGTTTTTTTTTAATAAATATAAAATTATACAAGAAGCATTTTTTAGAGAATAAATTATTTAGTCATCCTACATAGAGTCACGTTAGAAATATTATAAAAAACTTCTTTATCCATCGCTTTTGTCTTAATTTTACTAAATTATATACAGTTTTCATGCATGAAAGTACAATGATGTGGTATGGTATATGGCAGATACAAAACCTATTATTCTGCGATAAAGTCATTCATATGTCAAATGGATTCATATGTCAATAGATGACACTATTTCTATATATAATCTATGATATAATGACCTTTTCAATTTTAGAAAATATTATTATATTTTACTAGAAAATACAATTTGGGATTCATAACTGGATTTAAACACCTATAAACGATAGCACACTACGACTTTATGACATTTTAACTCAAAACAATCATTTTACATTTACGTAGCATTTTCGACTCTACCTTGTAATGTACTTTGCAATAAAAGGCAACTAGTAAAATTGTTAGGAATAGTAAAACAAAAAACTTGGTTGCATAAAACGATTTTTACCACTTTATATGAGTTTTGATACTCATATTGTCGTTATAGTAAAAAAATCATCTTTCCTCCCGTTTTTTTGACCCATTTGCAAGCGCCAATTTTAAAAAGTATATAGCCTATGTCACTCTTCAACCTGAGACGATTTCAATGATACGTCATACGTTACAATAATGCCAAATAAATAGACATATATACATACATACGTACATACATACATTCATATTTACGTACATACGTACATGCGGGCGAAAAATTTTACTCTGCTTCTGACCCAGTCGGGTGAAAACATAAACAATGTTTTTTTTAAGAAACAATAAACTCGTACTAACGGAGCTGGATGCAGTTTTATTCCTTAACCTATATTACTTACTTTTAATACATAACTAGCACTTTAATGTATATAAATCTCAGAATATGCTTACACGTATGCTCACACGTGTCTGCGTTTGTGGAACCGGATCGGCTTGCGTGACGTAACACACTTTCACTCGAGGGTGTAAATCTGCTTGGTCGGAACATTCTGCACCATGATTATTAGCTTTGTCCTGCACTTATGTGAAATTGCATAACAGGAAGAGAGAGAGAGAGTATTATAATTTTAAAAATATGAAAATGAGATTTTTACTAAGATAGAATTAATAAATAAAAAGAAATCGCTAACTGGACACTTTCAAAGCCAGAGTTGAACCTTTGATCCTATGATAGTAACAAAGAATTATAAGAGAGAGAGTAATTTCTAAAATAGAGAATGAGGTTTTTTACTAAGGTAGGATGTTTAATAAATAATTAATAAATAAAAAGTAATCTCTAACTGGACACTTGTAAAGCCAGAGAGAGAGAAAATACGATAGTTGTAGCATTTATTTTGATGAATTGATGGTACATTGATAGTTATATTCTACCTCGTTGATATTATTTTATAGGGCCACGTTTTGAAGCGGTCCTAGAACTTAAATCTTACCAACTGTGTAGTTTATTTAATAACTATTATGTATATCACGGGACGTATAAACTAAACCTGATAAATGATAATCCTGTAGAACACATTTTTTTTTACTTTTTTTATTCCAGGACTGAAATATCAAACGAGCATGCAGTCCACCTGATGGTAATTGGTTACTGCCTCCCATGGACATCTGTAAGTAACTTCATATAGAACATGGATCCTATCTGAAGTCGATCACAGGTGCGTTGCTACTTCCGAGAACAAAGATGGGTGCCTGTATAAATGAGCCGGAACTACTTGTGAACAATCAAACACACAAACCAATATTTCGTCTGATTTTTGAGCTACTAGGCCATCGTTAGGACTAACGTCCTATCACACAGAATATAATGATATAACGTAAACTTAGCCGCAGAAAATAGGAACAATATAATCTAACGTGACTACAGATTACAAAGGAAAGTAAAATTGAAAGGTATTGCACAGAAATGGGTTTTCAACAATAACCAGTGGCTATTGAATAGTTTTTGTCAAAGTTTTTAAAATGATTTCAAATGAAAGGTTTTTCTACGATTTAATCTGTTAAACTATACTGAAAAATTGTAAGAAATATTAAGTGATAAGCTATTTGCGGATTTTTTTCAAGTCATAATCATTGTTAGCTGGTGCAATTAGTTAATTTATTCTTTTAAGGTTTCGATACTCTGAAGAGCTCGTTTATCTATAGATAGAATTAAGAGTTAGAATGGAAGCTTGTGCAAATGTCGAATAATTTTATAGTCCCAGAAAGGACTCAAAAGTTGACTATAAACTCAATTTTACAACAATGTATTAACATTGTTGTAAACCTGTAAATGAGGTATTGTGCATGTATACTTCAATTTTTGTGTAATTATACCAAAAATCATGACAACACGAGACAGAATAATGTGGGAGCATTTAGCCTTAACTTCACGAAGCGTGAAAACATGTCTAACAAAGTACTATCATTCGAATTCAACGATGCAAGACCGTGGGATAACCCTAACAATTTACTTTACCCAAACATCCGTTCTTGGTCTGAAATTATTACGTTAAAAATTAGGAAAACAGTTATTTGTGAGTCAAATGTTACCAGTTATTTCGTCATAGTTTGAAAGGGAAAGCGGACTCTTATGCAAATGAGGTTAGCCACATATTTTTTGGCAGGCGACCTGCTATCGAAACCATAATGATGTAGTCAAAAATAAACGGTGATTATTAATGATGGTGAGAAATTATGTCACAGAAATACAGGTGACAATTTATGTCAGGTTAATTTATGATCGTGATTGTTGGTTTGCTCTACATTTCCGTAAAACGTGACCACTGTTGAATAGAAATGTAGATGTCATAGAAATACGGGTGACAAATCATTAATTTATAATCGTGATTGTTTATTTTTGTCACAATTTGAAATTAAAACAAGTTAGTTGATTAGTTTTTTTCGGAAATAATGATATCACGGAAATGGCTTGCATACAAGAAGTAAGTCGTTTATTTATATTCGTGATTACTCAAATCTGAATGACGGATAAACTTAAATAAATGATAATCATATTTCTTATGTTGTCATAGCAAGATTTATATTAAGAAACGCGGTTTATTGTCGTGTTTCATGTTTAAAACACTTTACTAAAAGATACAAAGCAGAAAGTAATACTGATGACAAGAATTAATAATGTTTAAGAGATGTTGAAACCGTGAAAAACACGTGAAAAACCAAAAAGACAGCTTAAAAATATACACACCAGAGAATAAACTGAAAAACGACAAGCACAAAAAGATTGACAGTAGGTAATAGTGATGTGCCAGAGTAGAACGATATCAGTGTTATGAATGGGAAGGGACCATCCATATACAAGAAGGTATGTCATCGTTGTCTTACCAGAGGGAGTCAATTAAATCGAAATATCTGTAAGCGAGCTCTGGCGAAGGCAACGGCATTGGTTTCGGTTTCTGTACAACATCGTCTACTACTGACGACATCACTATTAGCTCTGAAAAAAACGTTTAAAAACAAATGAATTTTACTGACGAGCAAAAAATCAAAGCTCCTTTTGAGACACACACTTATTATTATATATACTAGCTTATTCCCTCGTCTCTGCCCGCTTTAATCACGTTTATCCGTAATGTGAAAGGATATCAAACACACATACATAGTGACAAACTTGTGTATTTATAAGATATATTCAGTTTTATTTCTGTTTGTAAAAACTCGACATACAACATAATCACTAGGAACAAATCGTCGCTTATTCGAACTGCCAGTCATTTGATAAATCGGTAATCGGCTTAAATATTTATGTTTTAACTCCTAAATTTATATTAATTCATCCGCTTGCGAGTGCTCCCGAGCTGTTAAATTTTATATTTTCTTTCTTTATCCAATCTAACCAAATCAACCTATCGAATTCAGAGATTTTCAAATATTGAAGTCGTACATATTCTATGTATCAAGCAACTTAAATTATCGACCTTACCTATCAATTTTATGTATTCTAGATATGAAAAACAAGAAATTATTATGAAAATATAAAAGTTTGTGACAAAACAGTAACATAAAATATGTTGTAATATATATTTTTTTGTAATGGTTTCATTTACGGCTTTCATTTAATAACCATATTGTCATGATAATAAAAAGTCTTCCCTTCTGTCCCTTTTTACCATTTACTGTTAAAATATTTAAAAACTTTATAGCCTATAGATGTCAATCTGCAAACTGAGTCGATTCCCGTGATGTCGTATGTCACAATCCGTCAATCTCTGGGCTGTAGTGCACATGCCAAAGAAATGGACATACAAACATACATACATGCTTGAAAAACATTACCCTCCGTCTGGCACAGTCGGATAAATATGGAAATACATCACCTTAATAAACGTTAGATTAGTTTAACTTTAATGAACACTAATGATACAAATAAACATTCAATGGATGTTATCAAGATTCTCATAGCATTCATAATAAAGTGAATTTCGTAATTATGACCAGCGTCTACCTCTCTAGTTGTGTAAGTTTGGAAGTAACACTAACATTACGTCAGGTATGTTATGTTCATCTTTAGTTCCGGAGATAAGTTTAACCTCGAATGACCCAAGATTTAAGTAGATGGACAACTTTTTAACCGACTCCTTAAGTAATATAATTATACGATACTAACATTAATATTACTAGGTTATGTTGATATGTTTTTGGGGTATTTTTATATGTCGACAGACGGCCATCCCACTTTATAGGGTTCCGTACCTAAAGGGTAACAACGAAACCCTATTACTAAGACTCCGCTGTCCATCTGGCCGTCTATCCGTCTGTCTGTCTGTCTGTCTGTCTGTCTGTATTTCATGCCATCACCAGATTGTTTTTCATAAACAGTGACAGCTAGACAGATAAAATATTCACAGATGATATATTTGTGTCGCCACTATAACAACAAATACTAAAAATGTAATAAAATAAATATTTAAGAGGAGCTCCCATACAATAAACGAGATTTTTTTTGCTCGAAATGAATAACGGCGACAGGCTGAAATACTCACAGAGTATTTTCCTAAAAAAGTAACTTTAAATAAAAAAACAATAAATATTTATTAGAGGGGAGGTGGCTCCTATACAATAAACATGTTTTTTTACTGTTTTTATAGGTACAGAACTTTTCAGTGAGAGTCAGATTCGTACTAGGCCGATTTTTGTTGACCAACGTCAGTAATAATCCATATTCCAACTTTTATCAACACGGAAGCTCGTACTTGGGAGATATGAATTAATCAAAACTAAACAGAATCGTGAGATGCTTCCCTGTGATCATTGCCACTATGAAAATCATCTTCCTTTCCAATTTTCTGTAACGTTGTGCTCCGCAGACGAAGCCTGGGAACACAGCTCGTAATTAATAATATTTAAATATATTCAAGTTACGTACATACTATGCTTAATATTATTTATGAGCAGGCTTCTATAAATAAAAAAATAATTTATATAAACTGCAGTAATTAGTATAATGTATAAGCTAACACAAACACTTTACTTTCTAAATAAATGTAGGTACCTACTAATTAAATAATTTTTGGGAATCTTCTATTTGAGATTTTAAATATTTTATTCGTCATTATTATAGTCTTAGTGAGTTTTATCCATGGTATTTACACTATTAACACTTCCATATATAACACGTTAAATCATTTTCAATTATTTAATTAATGACTTTTCCTAGAAATTTGTTACATCGGAATGAATATATAATAGGAAAAGTCACTACGTTTGACAAGTTTAAAAGTTCGCCTAAAGTATGTCCTCCTTTATTTGGAAGTTTGTTTTAAAATAGTTTTTAATTAACGTGTACACAAGTATATCTTGTGTACATACTTTAATGCAATCTGTTGTTTTGATGTGCAACTTTCATAAACTTTATGTTCACGCATATCTTATAATTACTTAAATAATTTAAATAATAATTGTAATTGTATTGTTATTTACGGCTAGTGTTATGCAAGAGCAATAATTCATTACATATTATGTTGTTTTGTACAAATTACATAATATTAACACAATAATAAACCAACTTGCACATAACAGTCATATTATTTTGAATGTTACGTGATTTGACATTTTAAACGGACTGTGATTGTAAAAACGTCTTATATGTTAGCTACAGGCAAGTAAAATAAACCTTATTTCTTTTACATTATTTGTGTAATGTAAAAAATAACATTTTATGTTAAAAATGTTATATTAATGTAATGTTAAATATAGAATGTTACTATATATATTAAATGAAATGTAACTTAGTCATATAGGAACTCGTCAGGAGGTCAAATAGGCTATTGTATGAAAAGTGTAGTC
>DWNE01004789.1:0-14729 GCA_018249875.1 Cecropterus toxeus | reverse complement strand
GAGGGATCTAAATTCTATTTTAATTTACAACGTATACTTGAAAATAAAAGATGCTATTTTTTTACCTTTAACCGACCGGTCTTCTAGGGGGGGGGGGGGGGGGGGGGGGGCGACATGGTGTGATAAGGGGTAGGGGTTCTGATATTTACAGTTTCGAATGTACATTACGAGCAAAAATTTCGTTATAAGCAGTCTTGTTTTATGTTAAAATGTTTTAAACGATGTTAGTAGTGTTAACTAGGTACCAATTGAAAGCTAATATATAGACCATTCTAAAAATATACATTTCATCATACTTTTACTTGATTATTTTGACGAAAACTCATATAAGCGTTAAAATACAGATATTATTATGAACAGAAAACATATTTTAAGCAAACTGGATTCGTTTTAATATTTTTAACAATGTTTCTATTTCAGAAAGTCTAAAATGATAATATTTGAAGTACAAAATCGGAATATACACATAGAAATATCTATACTAATGTTCATATAACAGAAATACATTAATATATAATCTTATCATTTATATATATGATGTGTGTATGTCACAAACCTATTTAATCTTACAGCTAGAATAGTGTTGCTAAATAATCGATAGCTTCGTTATCGATACTTAATTCTCTCAAAATATCGATAAAGTATCATCCATAAATATTGTCCCCATTATGTAACAACAGGTGGTAGAACCAATGTAGTTCGACCGGGGAGGTACCACCGCCACACCTATTTATAGCGTGAAGCAGTTCTTGCGGGAAGTGGAAGGGTGTGGTTGTCTCACTTATATATGAGGCGAACATCTCAGTCCTCGGGAGTAGCAACGAATCTGTGATTGACTTCATATAGAACTCCTGTTCTATATGAAGTTGCTTACAGATGTCCACAGACAATAACCACTTACCATCAGGTGGGCTGCTTGTTCGTTTGCTACTTCATACTTATATAAAAAAAAGCATTGTAACAACATTTAGGGTCAATGTGACATCGTAAGAATGGGGTACAGAGGGGGATGATATCTATGCTTAAAATCGCAAAATATGACATCACACTAGAAAGGGGGGTCTCATAAATGTGACCATCTGTAACACTTTAGAATTTTAGTGTCATATATTTGTTAATCTTGTGTTTTTCGTAGCAATAAAAGCTATTCCCAGCAACTTGCCTTACATTTGCCTAAACATGTGGCCTTATTAGCAAAATGTGCTACATTTTGACAATTATTTACGATTGAATAATATATTATTGCTCAGTCCAAGTTGTGTCTTATATTGTATCAAAATTTTGATATTTTAAGGGCCCCAATTTGACAGAATCGAAAACAAAAATAAACGAATTCCGTACGTCTGCTGTAAACGGCATGCATGATGTATTTCTCGAATAATCTTCATAAATATTCTCCATTTTGACCAAAAAAATATTCTAAACTATAAGTCGTTATGCCAACGTACTCCGATGTAGAAAAAGATGGCGCCCGAAGTGCAAATGTTGTAAGTGACGAAGTAAAAAATATGTCCAATTTGTTTCATGGCATCAAAGCCCAAACCACTTGACGGATAACGTATGACATATCGTTAGAATCATTTCCGATTGCAGGGACATAGGCTACATGTTATTTAAAATTGACGCCTGCAAATAGGGAAACAAGAGGAGGGGTAATTATTTTGTATAATTACGATAATATTGGTATCTATGAAAGCTAGTAATACTTTCAGTAAAAACGTTTTAAGAAGTCTGTCGAGTTTTATTTGTTTCCATATTTATAACGAACTTACTAATTGTGATTTGTACTTATAATTGCTTTGTCTTCATCAATTAATTACTTCATAGCTTGTATAGGACCTCAGGTTTGATATATGTAAAATAATAATAATTAAATTTCATTTCTGCCGCAAATTGCACACAGTAATGTTTATTTTTATTACATATCAACAATATATATTAACAACTTAATAACCATAATTCGTTTTAACAAAGATAGTAACACAAAATGGCTGTATTTTATTTGCTTCTCTCTCTTTCTCATCAGCACGTTATTAAGTCAATATTCATACTTATGAATAACCCTTATTGATACAATAATAACTATAATATTCTTACTATTATATTCTTTTGTCATATAAATATTTTAACTTATTACCGCTTTAGAAGAATAATCGCACAATTAAAAATTCGTCAATTTTAACTTAATGATACAGTTTTATCCTTATTATATTATTTTAGAATTAAAAACTTGATGCTCTAACTACATCGTGGTTAACAACCTTTAATTTTTTAACTTCATCCATTAATTACTACTCCTGTTAATGATATCTCTCCTCCCCTCCTCTTCTTCTCCTAATCCTACGTAAATTTTTACTCCTCTTGTAAAAGTGATCTTTCCTCCGCCTCCTCGCCCTTCTCCTCTTTTCCTACTCCTCCTGTAATCTTTTTCGATTTTAAATTGTGCTATTATTAAATCCAACGATAAATAGATATATATAATCCTACAAAATTCCCTGCGTCAGCAACCAGAAAACATTTATAAGTACAAAAAGTAAAGCCTAGTAAAGTATTTGAACAAAAAAAGGCAAAAAAGGAAATAATATACTTACGTGCTTTTACTGCGAACTCCAAATAGAACCAGCCCTAATTCGTGTCTACCTTGTGTGAGTGTATACATATTTATTTTATGTCTATGTGTTATTGCGCCTGTGTGCAACCAGGGCTGCTACTATCTATTTTCAAGACAAATTATTTATTCATCGCAATTTTAAACTCGCTGCATATTAAATTTGGTATATAGATTGTGCTAGAAATGAGATGTTTTGTTGTTTATACTAATATAGACGCCCTTTCTCTTTGTTGTTTACAGCGTTTACAGTTAATATTATCGCGGATTTGATGTGTTTTAATATGTCATGGGTACTCACGTGATTTTGAATGTAGTTGCTGATATTTTAACAAATTTGTGAAAAAAGACAAAAAAAACAGCTATTTTGTGTTGGTGATACCAAATTCATATTTTCATTGTTTTTATATTTTGACTTCATTTTAAATGTTTACTGTTTTTCAGCATTACCTGTTTCAATATTACTATTTTGCATGAGTGAAAAAAAAAAAAAAAAAAAAATCATTTACTTCGTTTAATGTCACCGACTTTTAAGCAATTGGAGAAAATTACAGTTTGTGTAAAAGGTACATTAAGAACTCAAGTTAAGAACAAGGCCTAATATAGTCTGCTGTAATTACTTCATCGATTTTTTGATAAAGCATAAGTTTTACCTATCTCCCTCTCATTCTTTCGTCGGCTACTTTTAAGAAGTTTCACTTCGCCCGTGTAATTTGCACACATTTTTTTGACGGATGATTTTATTACTAATAAATCAACAAGGACATTCGATCACGAAGTACAGATCTTTTACAGATAAACTTATTACAAGTTGTATTAATTGCAGTACAGCTTCAAAACGATAAATAGGTACAGATAATAGGTATTTACGATCCAGATAAGGTCTTTCCAATTAGCGCAATGATGTGACACAGTATTACGTGATACAATGTGTGTTAGGTATTTATTGTCTGTGTAGCCACAGTAAATATAAAGCAATTAATAAATGAATCATTTATTAAATCAATTAATTCGTCGGTTTACTAAAATATGCAAGGCAACAATCTTAGTATTCGAGCCATCTGTCTGTCTTCAGACAGATGTATATAAATATATTTTTTTGTGCTTTTTGTATTAATATATGATTTTAAGCTGATGTTATCGCGGAATGGATATATTTTAATTTGTTACGGTTACTCACGGTATGCGGAGCCTTTACATAAAGAACCCTTTCTACACTCATAGCCCCACAGTAGGATTTTCATATCGTGGGTACCATGGACACACACACAAATACACAAACACCTAGACCCAGAACAGAATTCTTAATTCATCATTCATATTTCTGTCTGGGCGGGAATCGAACCCGGAACCCAATGCGTGTCAGACCGGTATTTTGACTCCGAGCGGGTCGTCTAATTTAAATAATATTTAATAAATCCGTCATTTGCAGCCCTGCGCAGTTTAGTTTGCATTCCGGTCGCCACGCACGCCACGAGTACAATACCCGGCGCCTGGCGAGAGTAGTGTGGATACGACTTACGTAATATTTTAAATTATGATAAATCGCTATTTGACGATTTATACGTTATTCCCAGAGCGTTAATATATTTACCAAGTACGCACAGTAAACTAGTAATAATTCTGATTTAAGCTTTATAATAGACAACTCCGATCGAATTAAGCAATATTAACGTTAATTCTTTCATTTGACAATACATATCGACGCTCATTTTGAGAGTTTCTAAAAAACTAATATCTTTGCACTATGTGTTCCCAAAACTTTATTTATTTAGTGTTGCAAACACATCTGAGTATTATTTCTGCGTAGATATTAATACTTTTGTAAATTAGAAAATAATAGATAAACATAA
Organism: Cecropterus toxeus; assembly: GCA_018249875.1. Classification (NCBI taxonomy): domain Eukaryota; kingdom Metazoa; phylum Arthropoda; class Insecta; order Lepidoptera; family Hesperiidae; genus Cecropterus; species Cecropterus toxeus. Next base: position 10,268 of record DWNE01004789.1, on the reverse strand, counting down.
AGATGATATTATGTAGGCAAAAGTTTGTCAGGATGAATTGTTTGTGAATTTGTATTTGTTATTCTCACGCAAAAAAATGGTGTGATTTCGTTGAATTTAAACACACAGATTTATTATGATTTGGATTAACACATGAGATACGATACATACGAAATATCGGCAGAAATTATTTTTGTCTAATATCATATTATAAACGAAAACATTGAAATAATTTATTCAAACAACTAATTATTTACAAAATACTTTCATCAATTTTTGGTTTTTAAATAACTAAAAGGTACGATACCGCGATTTACAATATTATTAGTGATGCGCCTGACGTCTCAACGCTGCCTCGAGCAAAAGTGAATCAATCTGGCTATCCACCTGCCAGCTAATGTCAATGTGACGTTTGTGAAGTTGTCACACTTGATTGGTTTCTCCTTACACGGCCTCTCCTGACACCCTGTCGTCCTCGACAGGATGAGATGGTCCAGCTTCTGTATCGCAACACCTTGCCGCAGCGACGTCAATAAGTTCATCAGTGCTTGGAGAGGAACCCGTCTCTTCTGGTTGGTCTGCAGCTATAATGCAAAAAAAAGAAAAAAAAACAAGGTCTAGTATCGACACAAGACTAGACATGACATAAAACAAAGGTCTAGTTTGAATTAGACATAACTCAGAAAGGTCTAGTAAGAATTTAACACACTAAACATAACACAATAAGGTCTAGCAAAGATGCGAAAGGCTAGACATCACATAACAAGGTCTAGTAGATTAACGGCTAGACATAACGCAGTAAGGTCTAGTAAGAATTCAAAGGACTAGACATAACTCAGAAAGGTCTAGTAAGAATTTAACATACTAGACATAACACAATAAGGTCTAGCAAAGATGCGAAAGGCTAGACATAACACAATAAGGTCTAGCAAAAAAAAACGCGAAAGGCTAGACGTAACATACCAAGGTATAATAGACAAACAGCTAGACATAACACAGTAAGGTCTAGTAAGAAATGAAAAGACTAGACGTAACATAGAAAGGTCTAGCAATCAAACAAGGAGTAATACTCACTATCAAGGAAAGCAGCACACTCGTCAGGAGTCCATTCCCCTTTCCAAGGCACCATAAACTGGGCTCCAGCGTAAGTCAGTTTTCCATAGGCGCCAGCCACAAGCTGTAACTCATAACGTCCATTAGGGAGGACCCTCGTTACTTTATAAGGTCCGCGCATACCAGGATCCAATTTTCCTTTAGATTGCGTGTATTTAATTACAAATACCAAATCATTGACCTGATATTCTCTAGGAGGTTGCCGGCCCTTGTTGACATATTCATCTTGTCGCTTTAAATGCTCTTTGAGACGCTCGGCCGTCCTTTGCCTGGTTATTTCTCGCAAAGATTGGCGATTACTTTGAGAATAATCATTTGCTACATCACGGACCAAGGCTTGAATCACAGGAGTGGACCCTTCAATGCCAATTAAAAGATTTAATGGAGAGACTTGAGTAGTCTTTTGCTTTGTGATATTAAGCACCAACTGCAAACGCCATAGCTCCTCAGACCAGTTACTTTTCTTATAGTTAGCCTCTATGCGTAACATATTTAACACAGTGTGCACATACCTTTCCACTTGGCCATTTGTGTTGTGCATTTCAGGCGTAATATGGTGGATACTACATCCAGCGTCATTCAACCAATTCACAAACCCAATAGACTCAAACATCCGACCCCTATCAGTGACAATGAGTTGCGGTGTACTAAATAGGGATACCACATTTTTAAACACAAGTATTAACTCATTAAGATCTTGTTTATGCAAAGCATACAAAAGACAATATTTGGAAAATGCATCGACAATTATCATAACGTGCTTGTACCCATTACATTCCGGTAATGGACCCAAAACGTCTACATGAAGAGTGTGAAAAACAGTTTCTGGTTTAGGCCATGAAGTTTGTAATGGAGCTCGCGGAACTCTTTTATGAGCTACACAAGTCAAACAATGACCTATATATTTCTTTACAAATGCTACTAGGCCAGGAAACCAAAAATGCTTTAAAATTAACCCAACAGTTTTATCTGCATCCACGTGACAATTTTCATCATGGAAAATTCTAAGAAGACTTAAACGGTATCCTTTAGGAATGTAACACAGTAAACGCGGATTGTCCCCAATTGGTGTATATTTGTAATAAAGTATGTCGTTCCTTTTTTTATAACGTTTAGCATCTAACTCTCCGTCATCTAACCGTCTTATCAAGTTTTGAGTTTCTTCATCCCCTGATTGAGCAATTTGAGCCCAATTGCGCGGTTTATCGATATTATTTACAACCCTAATAGGATTCCGACTTAGATAATCAGCGTGAGGCATTAATACGCCTTTACGGTATACGATTGTGAAGGAAAAGTCCTGAAGATAAACCCACCACCTAGCGACTCGAGGTAACAAGTCTTTTTTATTCTGTGTGGCTTTCAATGCGTTACAGTCAGTGATCACCTTGAACTCCACACCAATAAGGTAATGTCGAAAATGACGCAACGCTTTAACTACCGCTAAGGTTTCTAGTTCGTAGGAATGGTACCGTAGTTCTGCACCACGAGTGACCTGACTAAAATAAGCAACTACACATTTACTACCATCCCCACGAATTTGTAGCAAGACGGCGCCATATCCCAAACTACTGGCATCAGTGTGTACTTCAGTTAAAAGAGAAGGGTCAAAAATTGCAAGTACCGGTTCACTTGTCAAATACTTAATGAGATCCTGACGTACTTGTTCATGTTTTTCGCTCCATATGAATTGAGTGTTTTTCTTAGTCAAACGAGCAATACAAGAAGTTTTAAGAGCATAGTGTTCAATGTATTTTCGAAAATACCCGGTCAATCCCAAGAACTGCCTAACTTGTCTGACATTTTCAGGTTGGGGTGAATTAACTAATGCAGTTATTTTAGATGTAGAGCGTCGAATTTCACCATTCGCAATAACGCGTCCTAAATATTCAATTTCCGTATTTAAAAATGAACATTTTTTCATGTTTAAAGAAAACCCGCTATCCGTTAATGTTCGTAGTACAGCTCTCAAAAGCTGTAACCCTTCGTCTACGGTGTCACTGAGTAACAAAATGTCATCGATATAAACCATAACTTTTTCGTCATTTATGAAAGAACGCAATGTATTACTAATAATGCGTTGAAATACAACCGGTGCATTAGCAAGTCCGAATGGCATTTTTAAGTCTTCATAATGCCCTTCCGGCGTTATGAAACCCGTTAAAGGAATTGACGTGTCATCTAAACGAATTTGGTGAAACCCAGACGCCATATCCAGCGTGGTAAAATACCGACCCTTACCTAAACGATCTATATGATCCTCGATTAATGGTAACGGGTACCTGTCTTTAACCGTTATTCTATTTAGAGCACGAAAATCAACGCACATTCGATCTGTTCCGTCTTTTTTCTTTATCAAAAGTATGGGACTCGCATAAGCGGATTCGGATTCACGAATTATATTTTTCGACAAAAGGTCCGTAATTATTTCGCGAACCCTCAACTTCTCATTAATTGATAATTTGTACGGTCTATAATATACAGGCGCATCACTATTCAAACGAATGTGCATACTACCCGTAGTCACAGTAGAAGTAGCAGTTCCCGTTATCATAAATTTTGAAAATTGTTTAAAATTTCGTTAAGTTTTTCATAGTCCGCGCTGCCACTCAATGATGTACTGATAGGATGCTCATTCGCTGCTATAGCCGAAACTTTTGCTGAGACAGTACTAAAAGTTAAACGCTGGTAATGTTTTGTACGAACATACATCACACCTTCGCGATTAAGTACATCTGTACCGATTATTATTGGTGCGGTTATAATTTCATTAGGTACAACCAATAAATCAACTTCAAGTGTTAGTTCTTCAAATTCAATTACAAGGGTAACGTAAGAAAAGACTCGAGTGATAGTTTGACCGACGCCCTTTAACTCTCGATATATAGGTTTCATAGCACATACCAAGTGTTTTACTACGGAGGACGATATAAGTGACACGTCTATTGCACCGCTATCTATAAGAATGTCAATGGGTATCCCTTGAACTACTCCAACTAGCACATCCCGCGATTTATTTAATTGAGGCATCGTACAAAAATTAACGTTGCTTTTTCTCTGATCGAAACGTTGTTTAGCAAAACACAAGTTTATATGATGGCCCTGTTTCTTACAATACGCGCATATTATTTTAGGATTAAACTTTACATCCTTATTAACTGTATTGGGGGTCGACGGTAACGGTTTTTGATTTTTGGGACAAACGGCTTGCTTGTGTCCGCTTTGGCCACATAAAAAACACTTAAAAGGCGTTAATGGGGCTACTTGTTTAGCAACGTACGGTTTAGTTATCTGTTTACGTACCGAGGGTAAGTAAGTTTCGGTTTTAACTAAAGGTGGTTTGATGAAAGTAGACAGATAATTGACCAAATCACATGGCATAAGTTTTTCATTCGTTGCTGACGCTTTTATATGTGGTTCGTTAATTCCGCGTATGACAATCGCGCTTATGAGTTCTTCACTCAATCCTTTTACCATCTGCAAACGAAGCAAAGATCTACGCGCATATTCGGCAAACGTAGGGTAGGAGTCCGAGTTCGTACTCAACACATCGTACAAGATACCTGCCACGTCAATATTTTTTACACATAAGGCTTTGAAGTCTTTCTTAAAATTAGACCATGTACGATCCGCGGTGACCCAATCGTCTAACCACGACTTTGCGTCCCCTTTTAGACAATGACCTATGCGCGATAAACATTCGGTATCACTCCATCTATTAGTACTTTGCGCGCGGTCTACCTCATCAAACCAGGTATTAACATTATGTACATTAGGATCGAAATTAGACACATAATAATCACGAGAACTGGTCTTTAGAGAATGAATAGCCTCAACAATCTCTTTAGTAGAATCACCAGTTGTGGTATTTGTTTCTAAGTTAGAGTTAGATGTAGTTGCCACCGAAGATCTATTTTTTAACGCATTTAACCGAGAAATAATTGTTTTTAATTCACTGTTATGAGAAGTACTTTTAGATCGCGAACGGAGGGTAGAACGGCTTCGAGAGCGACGGCGACGTCTCGAAACATAACGCTCGTTAGATGGACTACGCGTGCGCTTTCTTTTACCCATAATCACAACTGTTTACTAAATATGAATGTGCTAACGTTACAAAGATAAGGAAAAAAAAATCTCAATTTTACGAACTCACTGCGAAAAATAAGTAACCAGAAATTAACAAAAGTCGAAGTGAGGGTGTATCCCACTTCTGATATAAACGAAAACACAAAGTAATTGAAATAATTTATTCAAACAACTAATTATTAACAAAATACTTTTATCAATTTCTGGTTTTTAAATAATTAAAAGGTACGATACCGCGATTTACAATTATTAGTGATGCGCCTGACCGTCTCAACGCTGCCTCGAGCAAAAGTGAATCAATCTGGCTATCCACCTGCCAGCTAATGTCAATGTGACGGTTATGAGGTTATCACACTTGATCATTGTCTCCTTACAATATGCTTACAAATGAAACATTAATTTTGACCGACTTCGTCAATATGTGTTCTACTAACGTGCTTTTCATAAGACAATATTCATAGTGAATCATTAAATTTTAATAAGTTAAAGTAATAACTAGTATTTTTAATTATAACATCTTTCTTATAAGTAAACTCCCTCAATGATACTTGGATTAGAAATTATGTACTTAACAATATTCTTATATGCTTTTTCAAAGCTTTTATTTAACTTGCAATGTTTGTAGTGTAGGTCAAATCTGGAAGATAAATTTAACCCGCTTCTCAGTATCCAAGCTAAGATTTGAAAAGCCTCTTTAGTTCTGATGACAATGCAATTGTATGTAATCAGTATTACTGTTAATCCAAAATGGCCGAGGCAACAAATGACAGATTATTTATTATTATCATTAATTTTTTCATTTCTAATCGTTGTCTATTACCGGTATTTTTTACACATGTTATGTGGCTACTCCTATGGACATCTGTAAACAACAACATATAGAACAGGGGTTGTAATTAAGATGGTCATTTATATATAAGCGAGCGAAGGAGCAATTACAGATACCTATAGGCTGCAGTGGCGCAATACTAGAGTTGTATAGCTCGCGAGTTAGTGATAGAAAAGATATATATCTTTATATCTGAGTGATATGGTTCAATATAAACGAATCAAATGAGGTGAATGAAATGAAATAAGGTACGTGACATAGTTGGCAACATTAATTTGAAGGCATTCTTACTATAGACGAGAAAAAAAATATAAATATAAGAGTAAAAATAAAAGAGTGATATATGCCTTTAGTTGAAATGATATATATATCCTTATCGTTCTAGTGATACATTTTGCGTATCTCTACGCCATACCATCAAGTGGACTGAATGTCCGATTGCTGCTTCTTAATTAAAATACTAAACAAATTTACAATCAGACCCGATGTATCCAACTTGTGCGGTAAATGAAATAACTGACGATCCGCTCGTAAACTGACCCCGGCCGTAGGGGTCAAGATGAACTAGGAATTATTGTTCAATCATTTATTCGCTATATTATTTACTAGCTGAGCCCGCGGTTTCACCCGCGTTTAAAAGAAATGTAATGATTTCTGTGTAGCTTTAACCATTAAGGTTGCACACGCGACGGAAGCTTAAAAATGGCGTAACTTCTCCCATTTTTCCAACATTTCCCTTCACTGCTCTGCTCCTATTGATTGTAGCGTGATGAAAATATACTATAACCAGCTCAGGAGTATGAAAAATAATTGTACCAAGTTACGTTAAAATCCGTCGAGTAGTTTTTATAACGGTTATACAGACAGACAGACGGACAGACAGAAAAAAAATTTACTGATTGCATTTTTCACATCAGTATCGATCCCTAATCACCCCCTGATAGTAATTTTGGAAATATATTTCATGTAAAGAATTAACCTTTCTACAGATTATTATAAGTATAGAAGATAATTTCAAAACATTCGCAAAAAATATTTTTTTCAAATTTTTGTTGAATTTTAATTTTGTTAAGGGTGTGTTCGTTAATTACGGCAGGTAATTAAGGCCATTTTTCGACTCACTTGCGAGATGTTCTGACATTTGTCTCCACTGTTCACTCTGTCACGCGAGATTATTGGTTTCAGGCAATTTTACATGTTTTTCTTCCAAGCGTTTTTTTCCAAGAGTTTTCCAGCGTGAGACATGATGAGATTAGATTTAACCCCCATCCCCCTAAAAGTGTCACGTTAGTAATGGATGTCGCCTAAGAGTGGTAGAATCGCCACCAAAGGCACCACTGACATACTTACCGCCACTCCTATTCATTATAATTGTGAAACATCTCAGGTCTCTAATCGTGTCTGGGGATGATTATAGATATCTGAAGGGAACAGAGGCCGTTTGATAGGTGATATCACTCATCAATGGTGAATCATTGGTGTCCTTTGATTATCTCAGATATAATCCCTTAAACATACCGTCTGCATCCAATGTTGCTTAAAGGACATACAAGATGAAACTACATTTTAACATTTTAGTAAAAAAAGAGTATTATTGACTTATATTTTATTTTTTATAGCAAGTACCTGATAAAAAATTAAACTAAAAGATGGTCTTAAAAGAACTCTATTTTGAGCCATGTCGCGAGCAAAACCGCCAGCTTAACTAGTATAGCGATAAACCCGATCGTAAAACGGGATGCTATGAGGGTCGGAACTCGGGATAGCCGGCGTGTTTCTATTCAATAATTTATACAATTGATAAATAATAAATAGGGAATGACCGACCGCCATTTTATATATTTATTTTTCCCTTGCAATATGGTACAGTTGATGGGTTTCAAATGTATGAGGTAGTAGCGTTTAGCACGCGGATCTGTCTGCCTTTTAACAGGATTTCTAGTTAAACTCGAAGGTATACTAATACTTATGTATATTGTTTATTATTATAAGTTGCCAATATGTCACAAAGGATGAAGAAACGTTTTAGTTCATTTCAGGAATCGAAAAATCTGTAGTTTAGTTTTTACCCTTGTGAGGCAGATTTCAGATTTCAGATTTAAAGAGCAGTCATAGCCTAATGGTTGAAACTCGGCCTCTCAATCGAGGATCCGGGGTTCGAATCCCAGGCACGCACCACTGATTTTTCTAAAATTATGTGCGTATTAGAATTTAATTATCTGCACATCTGAGAGTTCTCAAAAAAAAAGAGTTTTCAAAGGTGTGTGAAGTCTACCAATTCGCACTTGGCCAGCGCGCTGGACTATGGCCTAAAAACTCTCTCACTCTGAGAGAAGACCCGTGCCTAGCAGTGGGACAATAATGGGTGGACGAGCGAGTCATTTTTTTACTCACAACTCAACTAGTCTTTCAAGCCTTAAGACTTCAGTTATAAGTCTAAAGACTAAGTCGAACTTTTTTAACGTTATGACTGAGTCAGACGATTTGACGACCCGCGTAGTGGAGTGGTCTCCTTACCAGTCTGAAACACAGTGGGTTCCGGATTCGATCCCCGGTCAGACAGACATCAGAATCAGACATCTGATGAATTTTGATTTCTGTTCTGGGTCAGGGTGTTTGTGTATTCGTCTTTGTGTGTGTTCATGGCATCCACGACACAGGAGAAAATCCTAGTGTGGGGCTATGAGGGTAGAAAGCGTTTTCTGTTTTCTTAACCAACAAGAGATATGAAGACACATATTCGTTTCATTTCAGGTTAAATATTGTAATTGTAATCTAAATAGTTTTTTCAAGCGAGTGACGTATCGTAAATATTGATCTAATTCCCAAAAATAATCCTTCAATGACACAAAAACCATGAGTTATGTTAGCGATCCGTCAATTAGTGGCAATGAAGTTCAGAATCGCAACCAAAATAAAACAATTTCGGAAGATAAAAGTGGCATAATATCGAACTGGTCGAAATAAGGCGAGGAGTTAAAGGAACGTTTTTTTCGCACGAAATCACTCTAACAATCGCCCCTTGTAATATCGGATAATACGTCTTTTTATCGATCTATATGATTGCATTTTACTAAACAACACGTCGACACTCCATCGAATGGCATTCCTTTTTAATCCGTCATCTTTACGCGAATGTACTCTTTATTCCAAGATGTTAAGGGTCGCTTTCCCGTACACAGATTTTCTTGTTTTTCCACCTTCTTCTTTAATCGATCTTAATGTTATAGCGTTTGAGTCGTTATTGGAGACGAGCCATGCAAGTTGTAAGGTCACAATGCTCAAAAACTGTTCTATCTCTTATAAAGAAGCGTACGCACTACGCAGAAAAATACTAAATATACAGAGAAAAAATCCTACAAATAAATATGATAGATGTACATAAAAAAATACATTAATGGATATGTACATAATGTTAAGATGCGATGCTTGAATAATGAATTAATTGTAATTTGGAAATTACGAACAAAATTAAATGAGCTATCACTAGCTAATGTGTACATGGAATCAATACAGGCCCCTTATAATGGTTATTACTACCCTTCTGTGATGTGTCTAGAAATACAGATCTAATTACCTGTTATCAAAATTACTTCCAACATATAAGAAAAAAATGCCTAGACTTGTTTTTCTAAATCAAAAGCAGCAAGTATTTTATTTAAATAGAAATAAATACAAATATTTTACTTTCGTAATATTTACAATTTTACATTCGGTTTGTAAAGAAAAAAACAAGTCTGAATTGTACAGGACTTGTATTTTATATTTCTAACAGACAAAAAACTCAAAAAAATAAAAATAGCAACTGTAGCTTTTAATGTTGGACAAAATACTAAAAAATGTAATCTATATCTATACTTATATTATAAAGCAGTAGAGTTTGTTTGGTTGAACGCGCTAATCTCGGGAACTACTAGGTCGAATTGAAAAAATATTTTTGTGTTGAATAGTAAATTTAATGTGGAAGGCTTTAGGCTATATAACATCACGCTATGTTTTATAGAACCTGTGTTCTATATAAAGTTGCTTACAAATGTAGGCGGCAGTAACCACTTACCATCAGGTGGGCTGCTTGCTCGTTTGCTACTTTATATTGATAAAAAAAAAGTTTGTTCTCTAATAAACGCGAGTGAAACAGCGTGGCTTGCTGCTAATGTTAGATAGCGTTAATAAATAATAGTTTAAAAAAACTAAAAAAACACGCATTTATTGCTAACTGAACTAAAAAGTAGAAAATAATTTTCAAGTATAAAGAGTTTTA
>DWNE01004788.1:0-14732 GCA_018249875.1 Cecropterus toxeus | reverse complement strand
ACGCAAGAACTACTTCACGCTAGAAATAGGTGTGGCGGTGGTACTTCCCCGGTCGAACTACATTGGTTCTAACACCTATTTTGTTTTTATTATAATTATAATATTGGAGTCCTACGTCTAATTAAGTCGCATTCTTACCACCGAAGACTAGAACGCTCCGTATAAGGGTTCCGCATATTGTTACTGAATTATTTCATATTAGCATACATATTAGATGCAGTTTCCTAGTCGAGATTCAGTGTATATATTATTTAGTTATTGACCAAATATATCGTTTAGTTAAGCGTAAACTTCGGAATTATGTCCTAAAATATAATTCATTTAAATTATGTTTAACTTTTTTAGGCACATAAGTAGGTTATAGGTTATATTTTTGGTGCATAATTAAGAACTTTAAAATACTTAGGATTTGGGTGAAATTAGCGAATGACTCCAAATTCGTAGTACTTAATCAATGAATACCTCTACGCATTACGTAATTGATAGACGATAAATATGTATTTCATTACACGAAAGCAATGCAACGCCCTTATCGTAGCTGCGTAGCGCGCATCCCAATTGCGCTACGCTAGAGGTGAACGACCGCGTACACTCGTGACAACAATATAAGCAATATGGACGCAAAAACTTTGTCAATTTCGTATCGATTCGTTTATTAAGTGAAACTATTACGTGGTAACAAAGAGTACACATGGTACACGTCATTGACTTTTAGTACTGCAACTAACTGCTACCACTTTAGGCACTGCAACCCATTTTATTATCTATATTCTCGCCATTCATACACATTTAACATATCCAAATAAACATACTAATCGCTTGTATACGTATTTATTATCATTTGTTTTTTTTTTCATTACAGGCAATTTAAATTCATACAGTCGTTACTATGAACTTACATTCTACTTTAGCTTAGTTGGAATTTCAAGTATTTATCAGCTAACAATGAAATTGTACCCAAGTGTTTGAGTTATGAATATTTACAATATAAAATTGTATCATTCGACCATTACTTAAATAAAGTCTAATTAGAGGTGAGCCCTACTAATTAGTAGGGTTGAGAAATATCCCATCCTAAAAAGTGCTCAACATGCGCCGCCCCATACATGCCGAAGGCGCTGCAAAGCTGCGGCCGACCCAACGACATCCGGAAAGCATTATTGCATTGAACACAAAGGGAGTCAATGGTATTTTAAGAATATTTGAAACATACGACGCTGGTATAAAAAGCCTGAGCAAAAAGATTTAAACAGTGTTATTTTAACACCTGTTGAGCAGCGAGCAAATGTATGAACCATATTAGCTTCGTCGTTAATTCCCTCCGTGCTTTCTCTTTATCTATCTCATCACACGACGGCTCTGTGAAAATTGGGCCCAAGTTTTTAAAGTGTAGATGGTTTTGAAATGTGAAGTGATCATAAACAATAATGATAAATTCAGTATATCAAAGGTACCACTCGTAGTAACCAAACGTCCAAAAAACGATATCATTAACTTCATAATTCAATATTTTTTTCCATATGGTTTAATATTTCCATAAATGATTTAGTGTGATCTTAAGCAACTGCCTCAACCGTAGCTGCGTAGCTTGCTGCCTAGTTGGCGCTACGCCAGGGGTGAACGACCGTTCGTGACAACAATATGAACTCAAGAACTTTGTCATCAATGCCGGTATGATCGGTTTATTAACAATATTGTTGGGCAAAAGTTGTTGTGCGATTAATGTTTACCGAAGTAAAGTTTGTTGTTCGATCATTGTTTGTATTGATGAAAGTTTTATCAGTATTGTTAAATTTCGAGTAATATGATCTGTGAGCTAACTTTAGTTTATTATACGGTCGTTAATTATTTGTTCGATTGATTATAAATAGTGTCTTGTTATAATAATGACTATTGGATACAGCTTTAATTTCTGACTCATCTCATTTTGTAGTAAATACCTCTCGTTAATTCCACCTAGACCCTTAGGTGGAATTAACGTGAGTGGACTACGAGAAACTTTCTTGTCTTATTTTGGTCGTTATGTTCATATATGCATGGGTAACTTTTATTTAATAACAACACCACATGCAAAAAAATACTATGTTCTTGGTCAAAGTATTATAATAGTTTCACTCTTAAATATTTGAACAATGAAAGAATGGCGAACGTAGCACACGAAGGTAGACAATAAAGAGCAAAGGAAAAATCGTTAAAATAAATAATATATTAGAATAAAAACAATAAAATAATGTCGTATTCGTCATACTTAAAAAATGTTTTACTCGTTTTTTACTTCCAATGACCCGGATTTCTTTGGATTTCCCCATTGAGTAACTGTCGCGAAACAAAATAATTTATAATCTTTAAATAGGGCGGCCATTACCTAAATTACCAAAACTGGAAGAAACTTTTAAATCTCCGAATATCTAATGAAATTGAGACACTTTCTTTTACTGAAATAAAAGATTGGTTTTATTATTTTAGACAGCCTGTTTTTAGTTCACAAGCAAATCAAATAAAATGATTAAACCTTTTTCATAAAGATACGCATTGGAGTTCTTGTGCTCGAACTCTTGTCTTTATTTCTTATTTAGGATTTGTTTAAATTTATTCTAAAAATCAGGATGCTATAAGATTTATACAGGCATTTTTTTCGGATGGTTCCTTTAATTTAGTGCAAATCTAAGAACATCGGCTCTGTGACATCCATAGAAGGCTACGTTCCCGTGGGCTCAAAAAATCAGTATTATTAAATGTCAACGTGTGATTTAAGGCATAAAAATTAAAATAAAGGCATTTATTATACAGATTTATTAAGACACAAAAAACAATTTTTTGCCTTCATAGAGGATAGATATCCAGATTCTCGTTATTTACAAACATATGTAACTATATGGGGCCATCTTAGTCCTTGGGGGTAGCAACGCATCTGTGATCATTTTCAGATAGAACCGCTATTCTATATGAAGTCGCTTACAGCTATCCATGGGCAGCAGTAACCGCTTACCATCAGGTGGACTACATGCACGTTTGCTACTTGATACACATAAAAGATAATCTCTTAACAAAGCAATCTCAATTAACCGTCGCATCCAATATATTTAAAAAGTTCACATGTCCTAATCTGATACTATTCAATGAAGCGCTCGTAGTGAAATTTACCTGTTTAATATAAAATCGAATTCGTAAATAAGCCTTATTCCGCTTACAGAAAAATATGTTCGGACTACAACGAAATGTTATTATAATAACGAAATGTTACTATACTATGTCATTACACATATTGTTTATTTTTAAATTACAATTCATTTTACATCATTGTATATATACTTACTCGAAGCTCAATTTTTTTTAATGTAAGTTCATAATAGTCATAATTAGAAGGTCTAAAATTACATTAAATCTGATCAAATCCTTGTTAGATTTGCATACTGAATGTGTATACATCTGTATAAGACCGTCACATAATATTTTGTTTCATTCAGTTTTCGGACCAGTTGTAATGCATATGACATCAAAATTTTTAGTCCCGCAGTCATAGTTAATATAGGCATTGTATATTAGATGATATTAATAACAGATCCTTGCTACCTCATAACATTGGAATGGATGTAATGTAAGGACGTATTTACATTGCTAGAACGCTATAATATAGTTATAAATAAGATGTGTCTTATGCCGCTGCAGTTAAACTTCAAAGGGTTCAACAACAATCTGCTACAACTATACAAAGGGTCAAACATCAAATCTTTTAATGATTCTAGTCGATTTGAATAAAGCTTTTTGTATTGGGATAGTTTACTTCTGAAGGTGCGACATATAATGGGTATATCCTTAGGTCTGGCTAGACAGGCAATGCCCTTAACTGAGTCGAAGACCTGCTAACTGGCAGGTTTTCCTATTGTGAGTGTATGTACCTTCGTACATATCGTGGTGTATATTATCTGATTGTGTTTAATATTTTGCCTGTAAGAAATATTTTCATAATCGTATTATCTATAAGCCAAAAGTTATGGCATATTCCGTACTGCTGTATGATATGTCGTCCGTCACAGGTAATTTTATTTTGACCTTTTTTCGTTTTGCCCGCCTTGTGTTCCAGTAAGCCTGCCTATGTATAATCTCATTCATAAATTAAATTTTATTGCATATAACTCAATTTATATGCCTCTGCAGCATGCTCTTCCAACAAATAAAAGGAAGCCTCAAGCATACTCCAACCTGAACCGATACGATTTGATGAAAATACTTTTGGATTTCTGGCCAACAAGTGTTCCGGGCTTCCAACAAGATTTAATGAAACAAGCAAGGCCAACGAGTTAACGTGCCTTCCAAGCACGTAAGGGATAGGATTTATACTTGCATCGTCTGACTTAGTAGATCTCAATTCCATACTTTAATGTAAATCTCGATCAGCTCCCCTGGTAGATCAGTCTCACATTTCATCTTCTTTTTTAAATAGCTTTTAAGTCAAATTTCAAGTAACATACGAAACCAAATCAGATACCTTGAACAGCTCTAGGAGACACTAACACACGGGCGTCCTTCCGGTGTAAGAATAGACACCTTTTTAGCTAAACATTGCCGCTTTTGAAACAACGCTTGTCTAAAAGCAAATTGACTCTGGATCTGCTAAAGTATTGATGTATAATGGTGTCTCTGTTTGGAACCATATTTATCTGACTAAGGTATGGTACATAGGTAGACATACTTACGTATGAGGAAAGTTGTTTTTTAGAAGATGTAAAACTATATGTATGTATACTAATTATATTTAATAAAAATTAAAATATAACTGAAAAAGTTTAGGTATAGTATTTAGTATTATCAATTGTCTTATTTACTTACTACCGATGGGCATGAGTTTCCTTCGAAAATCAGCGCATTGGTGTCGACCTGTCGGAAAAAATATACAATGAACAATCAATATTCACACGTAATACAAACCAATATTTAAACAATCATCAAAAACAATGTAATTAAATTAAATTTTCTACACGACAAGCAAACAGTGAATTAAATGCAGGCACGATTCTAGCGGTACACGAACATAATTAGCTACAGTAATTAAAATTCATGTGAGCAAATGAATACAGCATTCGTTTTAAGACACGAGATTGTCTCAGCACTTTGTTTTCTGTAAGATTTAGGGTATCCAATCATTTTATAATTTTTGGACTAACTATTCTTAACCTATCTTTATAATGGGTTCTACTAAAAGTAGCAGTTCAAAATATTGAAATGAAATGAAATGTCTTTATTTTGTATAGATCTATGAGGGCACTTACAAATTCTCAGTTACTAATTTTTTTTGTACTACCACCGGATACTCAGCGGGTTTGTCTTTTGTTTTTATAATAGGTATATATTTTTTTAATTTTGATATCACATGTGACTTACTAGGTGTATCAGTAAAAAAAAGAAAGTTACATCTTTACTATGTTTCGACGTGGATTCCACGGCTTTTTATACTCTCGAGTTTTCCATTTTTTAAACCTGTGACTTGTTTCAAAGAAACAAAATATATGAATAACATTACATATCAAAAACATTTTGGAACAAAACTTGGCGACATGAAATCCTATTACATTTAAATGCATTTATACAAAATTTTTGACGCTCTTCACAATCTTCATAGTTCCATTAAAACGTATGGAAAACAATAAAAATATTCGCGGCGCTCCATTCAAGCGAAATCGGGGTTACCCTTGCATCTTACTTCTCATATAACCTAACACATCGTATTTAAAACAAACCTAAACAAAAAAATATAAAGTCGAGTTCGAAATGGCGGGAGTATCCAACAATCCATAATTCGAAAAGATTACACAGAGCGACACTGAAAAATCCCCGAGGTAGCACCGCACATCCGAAGGTGAATCTCCGTGTGTGTTGACACTGTGTCACGTAGCTGGTAAATGCTTGAACGGTATACGCATGCGCCATCCAACAACAAACACACTCGGTTCAAACCAACGCCGTCGCTTGGCTACGAGGCCGGATTTCCCTCACAAAGGGGTATTAAAACTCTTTCTTATATGAAAAACTGTGCGCTAGTGAATTTTATCCCACGTTATGTTTTAAATGTGTAGTGAAATATTTAGAACAATGTACTTTTGAATCGCTTGGTGTAATTCATGATCAACTTTGGAAATCGCGGCAGTAAATAGAGATGTCCATCAATTAATTGGTGAGTACTTTATATTTTGAGTTTTGTGTAGTTTTAAATTAACTTTTGTGAATGAGAAAACATAATATGAAAAATACGGCAAATTCTAAATTTTGTATTAAAGGTAAGTCAATGTGGTTAATGAATATGAGCTCCTTTTGTTTTGTTTTTTTTTTTTGATTGTTTGTGTGACTTATTATATTATTTTAAATATTTCAGTTAAGTGATTTTATTAACGAATAACATGCATTACCCGTTAAGTTGCTGTAACTCAGTATTTTAAAGTTTTTTGACCGCAGTAGCCTACGATGTTGCAAAATGCCAAGATAGGTCATATGAATATATTGGTGTATCATGTTTATAAGTGTGATTTGATAGTGATTGGGATTTTTATATTTATATTACGATGAAAAAGAAAACATGACAATGTTTAATCCTTTTATTTCAAGCGATAACTTTATCCAATTAGCACATGATGAGTATCCTAATAGCCGGATAATTAAAGAAAACATATTGTGTAGGAGCATTTTACGCATTGGCTTCTTAATTGTTTAATATTATTTTTAATTTTTAATTGCCATTAGTGTCATTGCAAAGTTCTACCATCATACTTATATTTGCCAGCTTTTGGACCGAAGACGTCAACTGGTTAAACCCGTTTTTTGTTCCCGAGAGGGAAACCATCAGAAAGCACCTGACGCAGTGGGAGTGACGCCGAAATTTGTGGGATTTTTAGCGCAACCCCCCGGTGGTCGTCCTCGGTGCTGTGTAGAGGACAAGAGTCCTCTACACAGCACAATTTCCATCGGAACGCAACTGAAGTACTCCAAACGCGATGCCCCTTACTGGTTCTTTCTCGGTGAGCATTAGCGCTTACCGCATTTTCTGGTGTTTACGATGACATACGACCACACATGTCACCGTTCTTCCCAGGATTGCTTGGTTGGACGGTTTGAGCTCCCACTGTTGTCACCCGCAACACCGAACGCCCCCTTTTTAGTCGCCTCTTACGACAGGCAAAGGATACCGTAGCCCTATCCTGCTACGGCACTACAGGGACAAACTGATTAAGTCCTAATTCTTCTGAAAATAACACGCTATAACAGTGAAAATACAAAACCTACCGCGTTAAATGATTAAACCATTATATTCACGATCTTTGAATAATAACCGAATTAATTATACAACAAATGGTCTATATTTAGACATTAATTGTCGCGAAGGCATTAACAAGATCTTTGTGGTAATCTACCCGCATCAAACGTTCTAACGTAGCCTAGCAACAAATATTCTCTTAGTCGGTTAAGCTCGTTTAACAACGGTTGACAGACGGAAATTAACCATTACAATATTACTATTGATACAGTTAACTTTGAATAAAACTGATTTTATTATTCTATTTTTTTTCCAACACTTCTAGCTCGATTCACAACTGATAACTGCGTAAAACGGAAATGCTAAATGTTCTAGTTGTCAAATGTCACCTAAAATTGATATATAGTTGTCAAACAAGTTGTGACAGATTTTCAAAATATTCTGTTTGCTGTCTTTTTCATATTTCTTTCACTCATAAGAGTTCAATGTTTACCATGATATTAAAGTTATCAAAATTAAAGGATTTTTGTTTACCAAAATAGTTCCGTTCAAAGATGCCCAAAACTTAAGGTAATTTTAAATGCTCTCTTAAGCCCAATTTTCTCTATTTTTTTTTTCTAAATACTCGTAAATACAGTTCATAATTCAAAATTTCGGTATATAAGGACACTTATTATTGAACAAAACATATACCTAATAAGGTTATTTCAATCTTTTATATATTTTAAAAATCTGAGAAAATCATGCAAAGTTGGCCTTATGAATTTAACAATATGGAAGTAGCAAACGAGCATGCAGTTCAGCAAGGTAAGTGGGCACTGCCGCCCATTGACATTTGTACATCAACCGTAGGTGAGATCAGTATTACCTAGGGTAGATTAAAGTTGTCATAGAATTGAATAAACAGAAATTATAATCGAAACTTTAATTAAGATAGTTTCGAAAGAAACTAGAACACAACATAAACATAAAGAAACGCTTTCTACACTCATAGCTCCACAGTAGGATTTCCGTGGGTGCCATGGATACAAAAAAATGAATACATAAACATTCAGACCCAGAACAGAAATCTAAACTAATCATTCCCATTTCTGTCTGGTCGGGGATCGAACCCGGGACTCAATGCGTGTCAGACCGGTATGCTGACCGCTCCATTACATTGCTGTTAAAAGATAGAAAAAGGTATGATAAATGTTCCTTTGCAATCGAAACACGTGAAAAACCGTAATAAAATTTAAGAGGTATTTAGAAATAAGTGTGACGGTAGTTCCCTCTCCGGTCAAACCAAACTGGTTCCTAGGAAATACAGTATTAACAATAAAATATCCATTTGACCCTTTATTAACATGAAGAGGTCATTTCAAAACGGAAACAAAGATAGAATGCGAGTAAAAGCACCCTCGACACTTATCTGTAACCCCGTTACCCTTCTAAGGGTATAAGTGTTACCTTTACCTTCGCTTACCTTTACCGTAAATACCAATGTTCAGATTAAATGGAGGTAGACGATTTTCATTATGAGTAAATGAGTTTATATAAATCTCAGTACATTTTAGACAGCAGGCAATTTATTATATCTCCTTTGGAGTATTAAATTTATTGAATTCGGAAACTCCTAACAACTTCTGAAGGAATATTTCTCACGTAGGCGTAGTACGGCGTAGTGAAATACTCTTCTAAATTTTATTTTCTTTCATCTCTGTAGGGTTTCGTATCTAAAGGGTAAAAACGGGACCCTATTACTAATACTCCTCTGTCAGTCTGCCCGTGATAAACAGTGATAGCTAGACAGTTGAAATTTATTGGGATGATGTATTTCTGTTGCCACAATAACAACAAATACTAAAATCAGAATGAAATAAATATTTAAGGGTGGAAGAGGCTACCATCCAACAAAAGCGACACTGCCGTTTTTTAGATAATGGGCATGGAAATCTTTATGCGTATGTCCGACTCGCACTTGGCCGACTTTCTTATCCCTACTATTGATGTTTATTTGTAAATTCACCTAATTATACCTAAACGTTACTTCTAGTATTAAGGATAAAATACGATAAATTCAGCTAAAATGTGTATAAAAAACTTAATGGAGATAATGTCTAATAATGAACTTGAAAAATTAGGTGCGTGGGTAAGATTTGAACCGATCCTAACGTAAAAAGCCTTAATACAAATCTGGATACTGGTTCTATAAGTTTACATAAAATGTAATAATAGCTAAGTGTATTAATAGTGTCGATAGGTAATGACCAGCCCAGCCCAAAGTCATGTTAACAAAGTTTAGATGGACGGCCCCGAAGTGTTTTAATAAAATTAATTAATCAATATTAGATGGAACCCTATATTAAATGGAGCCCTATTACTGAAACTTCACTGTCCGTCTGCCCAACTCTCCGTCTGGCCGTCAGTGTATCTGTCCGTCTGTCTATCACCAAGCTGTACATCATGAGCCGTGATAGCTAGACAGTTGTATTTTCATTAACAATGTATTTTTGTTGCAAAAAATCGAATAATAACAAACATGTTTTTTATACATTATGTTACGGAACCCTTCGTGCGCGAGTCCGATTTGCACTTGGCCGGTTTTATAGGACTATCGATTTCAAAACTTACAATTTTATTTAAATGTAGTGCTTATAATATTTTGCTCTATATCTCACTTGAGTCTAAATCTGGTAAGTACGTACATATTAACATTTTCTAAAATTCATCCTCTAATCGAATTAATACACTTTGAAATTTGGAGTCGTTCATTAGTAGTAGTAGCATACTGATCCGTGCATCCAAGCAGTGTACCTATTATATTACTACATACATACATTAATATAGCCATTTCTACTGGAATCTTGACATCAGTACTGTTCAACAAACGGTAACATTTCTGAAGAAAGGTACTTGAAGGTAAGGACTTGGTTCAAAAGAAGGTACGTACTTGACATGTTTTTGAGGTGAAACTTCATTAGAAATGTGATTTGAAACTCGATGAATCGAAAATGGTTTATGGAAACAGTTATCGGCGCTATAACTAGAT
This sequence comes from Cecropterus toxeus, assembly GCA_018249875.1. Classification (NCBI taxonomy): domain Eukaryota; kingdom Metazoa; phylum Arthropoda; class Insecta; order Lepidoptera; family Hesperiidae; genus Cecropterus; species Cecropterus toxeus. The sequence continues at coordinate 4,455 of DWNE01004788.1, read as the reverse complement.
GGCGCTGTACTCCTTTCTGAAATACGCTAACGATTTTACTTCATACATTGTATAACAGCTTATGTTTATTATATGCGAGATGAGATGTCTGAATGTGGTCTGCTTAACTCAATCGATGTTTGAAAAAGCAATATCTTAATACTCCGAAATATTTAATTATTATTGTTATTTACCTATTACTAGCGTGAAACAGTTACTGCGTTTCCGGTAGAAGGGTGTGGTTGCCGGCTAAGTTTCATATGAGGCAACTATCTTAGTCTTCGACCGTATCAACGCATCTTCATGCAGATTGACTTCAGACCTTTGTTCTCTACGAAGTTGCCTACAGATTTCCGTGAGCGGCAGTGACCACTTACCACCAGGTGGACTGCAAGATCGTTTGACTATTTGGTTGTTGATCAATTTACTTCTGCCGTGTGTGAATTTCGCACATTTTTTTATATACTTACAATATTGTAATGGCAAAAAAGTATGCCATCCACGACATAGTATGTAGCCACTACTGTCCAATGACATCTGCAATGAACATCACATAACATTCTCGTATTTCGTAAACGAAGTTGTGGGCGCGAGCTAGTATCATATTCTTGATAATTTTACATCTGAAACCAGTGAATCGGTAATCTGTGAGCACCTAGGACGACCCCCTCAAACGAGAACCTACGACCCCATTTGATTCTTCTACGGCAGTTCACCAGACCGTGAATCCCTTAATGTTCAGGGTTCTCGAATCGTAAGGGTTGTATAATGATAAATTAATGAAAGAACCCCTATTTTTAACTGCATGTTTCATGTGCAAAGCACGCCGAATCCACCTGCAATTAAAACCTAATGTAAAAAACAATAGCAAACATGTTCTAACCCCTAAAGACTAAATTGATGAGTTTAAGTATCTGAACATTATATCTTCTTATAGTCTTTAACATTGCAGCGTAGTTCTCTTCTTAGACGAACAAAGGAGCGTAGCGGAAATGCAGTCGGAGTAAAACTACGAGAAATAGTAATATTTCAACAAAAATTCATTGACAATATTATATAAATTCTACTTTATGTGTACTTCATTGCAATAATACAGTGTTAAGCGATGTGTTCAAAAGTGTGGGAATGTTTGGGAGACTTCAATGGCTTACATATTGCAAGTAACACATGAACCGTGACCAATGAACAAATAGACAGAAATATACATAATTATAGGGTAATATAATCGTTGAAAATCGCGATATATTTTAATAATTAACGGTTATTCACCGGCTGGCCGTATATAGCGGACGCGGTTTTAATTTTTTTACTGCCGATGTGCACTCGTCGTCGCGATCGTGCACGGATCGTGTTAAGCGCGAGCTGAAACAAAAAAATAATAATAAAAAAAATAGAACATAGTCCTTAAAAGATGGATCAAGCAGTTTTTTTTTGTCATACCCTGCGATTCTTTTTAAAATCCTTTATAAACGCTTTCTACACCCATAGCCCCACAGTAGGATTCTCTCCTGTGTCGTGGGTGCCATGGATACACAAAGACGAATACACAAACACCCAGACCCAGAACAGAAATCTAAACTTATCGTTCATATTTCTGTCTGGCCCATCGAACCTGGGACCCACTGCGTGTCAGACCGATATGGTGACCAGTCGGCCACGCGGGTTGTCAATAATGAACTACTCTTTGATTTTATCTGTTGTTTGTGTAAAATTGCAAAATTTGACATCACACTAGAAGAGGTACCACAAATGTGACCATCTGTGACAAGGACGATGGGAGGAGTCAAAAAGTCGAGAAATTCGTGTGACATAATTTATGGATGACCCCTAATAATAAATTATACTCGAGCGTATGTATGTATGTACGCACGTTTGTTTGAATGTGTATGTCCATTACTTTGGCATACGCTACAACCCAAACGACTAGACGGATTGTGACGTATGACATATCATTAGTATCGTCTCAGTTCACAGTGACATTGGCTATATAATTTTTAATAATGGCGACTGGAAATGGAGGGGGAGGGACGATTTTTTTACTATTACGACAATATGGGTCTCAAATGAAAGCTAGTAAATAGACCTATCTAAAAATATATATGTTGTAATACTTTTACTTGTCTATTTTGACGAAAACTCATATAAGCGTTAAATCAAATATATATCATGAACATGAAAATTTTCGTTTTAATCAGTTACATGTTATTATTGAAAAGGGCATTCAATTAATGATAATTAAAACAAACAGGCTCACTTAACCTATTGAATAACAATTGGAAACTTAGAAAAACAACACGGCGTTTTATTTTTTTGCAGCGAATATATGAATATAATCTAACTGGTCAAGTGTGAGCCGAACTCGCGTTTTTGTCATAATTGTCTAGTAACAGTATATATATTTTTAAATTGGTCTATTTACTAGCTTTCATTTGATACCCATATTGTCGTAATAGTAAAAAACTCGACTCTCCTTCCCTATTTCCTCTATTTCCATGCGCCATTTTTAAAAATTATACATCCTATGTCACTGCAAAATGAGACGATTCTAATGATATGTCACACCACACAATCCGTCAAGCCGTCTGGGCTGTAGCGCGTGCCAAAGAAATGGACATACATACAAACAAATATACATACATACACTCGAAAAACATCACCCTCTTGACGCAGTCGGTTAAAAATATGAGTATTATTTATATTTAAGGGCAATCGATAAATTATGTCACACAAATTTCATGTCTTTTTGATCCTTCCCTACCCTTCTTTGTCACAAATGGTCACATTTGCGAGACCTCCCCTTGTGATGATGTCACATTTTGAAATACACACACAAAATATAAAATTGAAACAGTAGTTCTAAAATTTTATAAATGTGATTTGTTACTTACGTATATTTCAAATGTGACGTCACGTAATTCAGGACCCCTCCCCACCCCACACTCGTTTACTACTTCTAAATTAAAAAAAAAAAACTCAAACCTGGCCGCTGCGTTGCGACTCCAGAGGTACTTCAATTTTGAAATTTTTAAAAATTTATCTTTTACGTAACAATAAGTCGTTCTCCTTACATCACTGCCTAAAATGGCCGAACGAACGTGCAAAGGATAGAGTGAGTGGGGGCAAATCAGTTTCAAGAAAGCCTTTCCACGAACAATGCAAGTCATCTATGGCAGGCATTACGTAGGTATTAATCTTTATGCAGTTAAGGTAATGGTAATCACCTATTAATAGTAGTGCACAGAGTTGATTGGGTTAAACAGGACCACCTAGGACATTGTATATGTGTTTTTAGGGTTCCCTACCTAAATAGTAAAAACGGTACCCTATTACTATGACTCCTTTGTCCGTCTGTCTGTCACCACTTTCGCGACACGCACGTGCCGCTACTACACCTATTTCTAGCGTGGAAGCAGTTCTTGCGTGAGGAAGGGTGTGGTTGCCGGCTCACTTTTATATGAGGCGACCATCACAGTCCTCGGGAGTAGCAACACATCTGTGATCGACTTCTTATAGAACCCCTGTTCTATATGAAGTTGCTTACAAATATCCATGGGCGGCAGTAACCACTTACCATCAGTTGGGCTGCTTGCACGTTTGGTACTTCATATTTATAAAAAAAATGTAACAAATATACATTGTTTGTTTGTATGTATGTCAATTTCTTTGGCACGCGCCACAGCCCAAACGGCTTGATGGATGAACGTATGACATATCATTAGAATCGTCCCAGTTTGTAGAGTGACATAAAAGACGCTTTCTACACTCATAGCCCCACGCTAGGATTTTCTCATGTGTCGCGGGTGCCATGGACATGCAAAGACGAATACACAAACACCCAGACCCAGAACAGAATCTAAACTGATCATTCAGATACCTGTCTGGCCGGGGATCGAAACCGGGGCCCACTGCGCGTCAGACCGGTATGGTGACCGCTCGGCCACGCGGGTCGTCAATGTTACTATTGTTAATACTACTGGAGTTAATGTTATTGTAGTTAATCACCATCGTTATGTTTTAACGAAATGAAATAAGAAAAGGTTATTTCTAAAGTTTTAAGTTCAACTGGCTCGAAGTTACCCTACAAATAATAATTATTATAATTAAAAATAGTTTAATTCAGTATTAAATTAAGAGATGTTATAATTAAAATTAATAACTTTCTTTGGCTTGATTATCTAATAATAAGTATAATATATCGCTGTTTCGCATGAATAATCGCAGAATACAAAATTCGTGAATTTTACCATAAAAATAGTTTTATCATAAAAATGCCTAGAATTGGTAACACGTAACTGCAGTTAGTAACTACTTTAGTTAATGGCCTGTTAATTCTTATATTTTTATGGTGTTAACCTCATTCACTAAAGTGACATAACAACTTATAACATCGTTAAAAAAATAATAAAATCGGTCAAGTGCGAGTCGGACTCGCGCACGAAGGGTTCCGCACCATTATCTACAATATTGAGCAAAAAA
>DWNE01004787.1:0-14732 GCA_018249875.1 Cecropterus toxeus | reverse complement strand
TCGACTTCATGTAGAACCCCTGTTCTATATAAAGTTGCTTACAGATGTCCATGGGCGGCAGTAGCCACTTACCATCAGGTGGACCGCTTGCTCGTTTGCTACTTCATATTAATAAAAAATATATATATGGCACGATTTTCACGATAAGTCATAAAAACTGTTAAATTAAATATATCATGTTAACAAAGTAGTTTTAAACAGGTGACCTTTTTGTTTTCATAATATTTATAGCAGAAATAGGGTTCCACGTACAAAACAAAATCACTAACATTAATACCATGGAAAAATGTTATTTTGTATAAATATATATTTTAAACGCGGTAGAAGTCGCGAGGCAAAGCTAGTCGAAAAATAAATACGTTTCCGTCGAATTGTTACTGCTTTATCTACGTTGTTATACTGATATCTCGTTACCGACGATCCTTTATCTGCATTCCGATATCAAAGCATCGAATAACTAGGGAAACAGAGATGTCTTTTGTTAGAACCTCGATCTCGCATGTCGATACAAAAGGCTTTCTAAGAATGTCAACATTGAAATCGGCATAATGGTAATCTAATACAATTCGGATCATAAAGGACTATTGTACAAAAATGTATAAAATGATGGCAACTAAAGTTCTTTTTTTATATAAGTATGAAGTAACAAACGAGCAAGCAGCCCACCTGATGGTAAGTGGTTACTGCCGCCCATGGACATTTATGAGCAACATCATATAGAACAGGGGTTCTATGTGAAGTCTATGCGTTGCTATTCCCTGAGGTCTGAGATGGTCGCCTCATGTAAAAGTGAGCCGGCAACCACACCCTTCCAACGAAACGCAAGAACTGCTTCACGCTAGAAGTAGGTGTGGCGGTGGTACTTCCCCGGTCTAAATACATTGGTCCTACCACCTGGCAGTTCGTCTTTACATTAAATATTTGTCAGTAAGCCTTTCTATTAAGTAAGTTTTTCTATTATATCTCTTATATCTCTTGTAATTATGACATTAATATAACATTAATGATCTTCAAATATATTTACGTCACACTGGTCGACGGCCACTAGAACATTGGTCTAGTTGCCTTGGCTATTGTGGATAGTCGACTAAGTTACTTACTTTGGCTTTATTGGCTAATGTTGCTGACTTGGCTAGTTTGGCTGGCTTGCTTAATTTTGATGTCCTGGCCAGTTTAACTTTTTATGGTCTCATGAAGCATATTGGGCTAGGGTAGATGAGTTAAGCAACCCATCTAGACGGGCCAAGCATGTTTAGCTAGTTTAGCTCATTTAATGGCCAATGAGGCTCGCTTGGCTAGTTTGGACGACTCCTCCTTTAGGCGTGTTGAGCAATTTTTGGCTGAACAAAAATCATCAAACTCGCGTCATCATTGCTGATCGCCCTTCACGAGCTTTTTTTATCAGACTGTAGTAGCAAACGAGCATGCAGTCCACCTGATGGTAAGTGGTCACTATCACCGATGGTCGACTGGGACCAACTTTAAATAGAACATGGTTTCTATCTGAAAACGACCACAGGTGAGTTGTTACTCCCGAGAATGTTTGCCTTAAATATAAGGGAGCCGGCAACCACACCCTTCCACCGAATTGCAAGAACTGCTTCACGCTAGAAATAGGTGTGGCGGTGGTACTTCCCCCGTCGAACTACGTTGGTTCTACCACCTGTCGAATAAAAGCAGAAAACTGAAATAAATTAAAACGGAAACAAGCACCCAAACACTATTCCTAGATACTAAGGTATCTCATTGTAACAAAACTTTACCTGCATCTCGAGATCAAAGAGCAGAATAACCGGGAAACAACCAAAAGTCGCCCCTTTGTCAACGTTGTGATCCAGTTCAGATGTACCCACAAAGAATTTAACTTAGATCTTCAAATATGATATATTATTGAATCCTTTACCAGTGAAAATGTTATTCATATGTTGTGTCTATTTTGTTCTAATGGTCTATTTTTTAAAATAAGTTTCCCGTCGCAGTGGTTAAGACTTTGGCCGTTAATAAATCCTAATAAAACATAAATTAGATATACACCCCAGTTTCTATATATTATAATATATTTTATTTTTGATAAGATACGTAATTTGGAATCAATTTGACATCTATTATTAACTCCAAATAAGATTAGTCTTAACGAAGGTTTTAAAAGATTATATTTATTAATAAACAAAATGTTTTATATTCACCCTCAAATATTCAGTATTTTGCAGTCCATTAGGGATCGTATTTTCAATGACCAGTTGTTTGTCTCGATAACTTCACGCATTAAGGGTACTAGAAATCATTGTCCAAATTCAATTTATCTTCATCACTGTCAATTTGCGAAACTTAAAGCTGGGATTGAAGTTTCGAACCAAATAGTAAGTTCGTGGAATAAATAAATATCGTTGTGAAATATCGAGCTGTGTAAAAGATAGGCGTATAAATGAAGATAAGTGTATAAACTAGTAACATTTATAGTCTTATAACAAAACATTAAGGAAAAAAGGCAGTCGCCTTAAACATTTTTTTGTTCATAATTGTGTATGGAATTTAATGCTTTTTATGAGTTTTTGTAAAAATAGTGAAGTAAAAGTATTATAGTAGGTATATATATTTTCAGAATGATCTGTTTACTAGGTTTCATTTGATACCCATATTGTCGTGATAGTAAAAAAGTTAACCTTCTTCCCCTTTTTTCCCCTATTTGCAGGCGCCATTTAAAAAATCATATAGTCTATGTTGGGACCATTGTAATGTTATGTCATACGTCACGATCCGTCAAGCTGTTTGGGCTGTAGCGCGTGCCAAAGAAACGAACATACATACAGACTCACATACATACATACATACAGACTCTCGAAATACGTTACCCTCATTCTGACGCATTCGGGTAATAAGAAATAAAGTGAAAATACTATCATTTATTTTAACTCCCCAGAGTAAGATTTTTAAGACATAAATTTATAGTGTTTATCTACGATTCCAAAGGAGATATTTCTTAGAAAATGTGTAGTTATATATAATTTTACTACCACATTTTAATAAGTATTTTTTTTATTAGTCTGAGGAAAGTTGTGTACAGTTTTATTAAGTACATGACACACGTATACGACAAGGAACGAACATAAAAGCCCAAAAAATTTAATTAATTAAATTAATAAAAATTATAATTCACTTTAAATCCATTAAAATATGATGTTGTGAAGCGTAACTTCACTAAAGCTTCACTAAAAAATAACAAATCAGAAATCATTATTTAAAATGTGTATACTATAGTTTAAAAAAAGTAAGGTTTACTAGTCAAATATGTTCCTAAGAGTTTTCAAAAGATAAAAATACTAGCTCAAGTTAGAATTTAACTTCAAAATGCGACTTTTTCTCTAAGACTTTCAGTCAGTAACAACGTCGTTTAAGACCAAATTCCAGCAGAAAACAATAGTCCAAATAACAGTTTCCGCCTTGAGAAAAACTATTCCGTTAGAAACATTTTACAGCCTTGATCTTTAGTTCTTACATAGTAAATACTATAGTAGATCTAAGTACTGTGAAAATGGTGAATAGTGTCATAATTAGTTGTAACGTATAAAGTTAGCATATTAGGCGTCATTTTTTTTCTTTATCGATACTTATTCCTTACTTTTTCTAATGTTTTAAATTCTCACTTTGTATTTTATGTTTCATTTAACATACTCGTATTTGCAGTTGTGCTACAACAAGCATGGTCAGTACACAATATTAAAATTTTCCTCATTTCTATTTATTGTCTTTTTATCAAAAGAAATGAAAAAATTCTTCCACTAAGTTATTAATTCACTAAAAAGCTTTTGACATTAATCTATTTATCACATACTTACATTTTTGATGCATTTAATGAAGAATTTAATTTCAGAACTAAGTTCATGCAGGAAGCCTTGCCCCAAGAATGTTAATCAAGTGAATATGCGAGAGGAATTTGTAATGTGGGATAAGCTGAATATGGATTCTCTTGCGGATGATACTTGCTCGGAAAAGCGGGAAGACAGGAACACGGCATAAACATCTGGTAGAAATGATAAACGAATGTACGTCGACACATAATTGTGTCAGTCATGTAAAAGAATAAATTTTGCTTGTTTTCAAGATGGGAAAATGTTCGAAGCAGAAATAAATGAGATTAAAAATTGTTTTACACATAGACCTTTCTTATTCGTCGGTTATATGTTCACTTGATTACTAATATCATTGAACTTTTAGGCTGTTTTACATACAATAAATTTGTACTGACATAACTATTTTGAATTATAAATTAAAATTTACCTAATACACCTAATTAATATTCATACAACAGATAAATCCCAACCGACAAAGTAATGGTTTGCATTTAGAAAGTTGTTAGTTTGGATAATATTATAATTATTGATATAAACAGCGTTAAGTAATAAATGTTTCAGCAACCGAAACGAATAAGTCATTTTTTACAGGTCTATTGGACAGATGACCTGAGGAAGAAGGCCGGTAACCGCTAAATCTAAAAAGTGTAGGATCAGTCATTTTTTCTGTGGTGCTATCATAGAAAAAAATTGAAAAAGTTGCCGTAGGGAAAATCTTTCAAGGTTGATGAATAAATAGAATGATGCAATAGAGAAAATATTTGATGTTAAATAATGTATGTTATAATAATGTATGTGTTAATAAAAGTATATTCATAACACAATTTTTTTGATTAAGTATTTGTATTGTATTACACCTTAAGTTGTAAACCAATTTTCACTTATAGCAAAACTTAAGTAATAATGAATCCCATCTGAACAAGTAACAGGGTACAAGATATTTAGCCATTTCTATTTGCTCCCAGTCTGTGGTCGGGAACATTAAAACCCGCTGGGAACGAACTGGGTCAGATGTTGATTTTCATGAAAAATTTGGATTCAGTGCCTTAGTGCGCTATGAAGTTGGCGATTGTCTGGATACCGGTTGGGCAAAGTTTCTTTAGGCATTCGGTAGGAAAGTTCAGTTTACTTCTGGTCTACTTCGTTCGTAAAATTCTTCCTGCGACTTTGCGACCAAAATAGGGTCTTGTAACCAATTTTTACCATTATAAGTATGAATCTTTAAAATCCCTTACGATTCTTGCCAAATGGTAAAAATCTCAATAAAATCTCTATTTTGATCTGAATACAGGTATCGCAATAGAATTCTTTTTAGCCATACGTGTGACGTTGAATGAAGGTAGTAATTCAATAGTAATACGGCTTTCTAACTTAAAATACAGTACATACATACGAAATAATGAGTAGGAACAAATTCAACTAGACTCAGGACAAAGATCTTAATTCATCATTCAGTTGTTTGCTAGGAACAAGATCAGCTTCGGAATCCTCCATAAGGCTTATTGCGGGCTGTCTACTAAAAATTCATTTCTCTTGCAACATTTTACTTCTACTACGACTACTGTATCACCTACATAAAGATTTTCTGGAAGAATAGAACCGCTTTTTGTATTATTCCCCTCTTCCCCATCTTCGACTATAATGTAACGCACAATCGTTACATTATACTATTATTCATCTTGTAATCTTAAAACGGTTCATTTAGTTTGTGTCCGAAATCGGTAAATGCATTCATAAGCGTTATTTTATTTGTTGATGGATCATGCCTTACATCAGTAATCAACAGTATTATAGACGAAATATTTGACAAGATGTAAAAGTACATACTTTTTTACAGTTTCCTTTATCTTACAAAAGTTATTCATAGCTTTGATATTGTTTTAAAATTGATCGAATTACTCTTGACTCCAATAATAGACCATAAGATTAATGGTAAATTCCTGCACAAGGCATTAGTCGAAAATCGAAATCGATAAACGTTTTTACCAAACTTTCTAAAACATTTCAAATTCCAATTGAACAGATATTGTCCGAACTTAAAATTCTCAACAATGAAACTACATTCTTCAAGACAGATTAGTGCAAAATATTATATCATGATTAGTGGAAAAATATCTCCGTTTAGAATTTTCCTTCCAAAGCATTTAGTTTTCTTCGATGAAACATACCTGTCCATGATTGATGAACCCGTGTTTGTGAGCAAGATCGTCGGCACGTCCATTGGGCACGTGCAGCGCGAACTGATCGTGGTACAACGGCACACACAAGTCCAACACTGTCAGCAGCACGATCACGCCGAGCGAAAGCATAACGCACGTCGCGCATTGCACGTTCCTAGAACAACTTGCATTTACGAACTATTTTGGATTTGGAACTTATTTTTTTTTCGACGAACACTCGCGTACGTTCAGTACTCGTTGTTTGTTCGGTTCCGTCACGTCCGTTCAGGACGACGTCCAATCGGCAACTGAACTCGCGTGACTGGTCCCTTGCCTCGATCCCTGAAACACGCATGCGTACGACTTGGCGCCCTTTCTTCATAGTACTTGGTATCCAAACGTATTGTGTGCATGGCATCAATTGACTCGAATACTTAATTGGATCGCGGCTTGACGTTTCTGGTACCTGTCTATTGTTGGGCACATGTGAAGGTTGTTCGGTATTAATTATTAGTACGTACTGTTGCTTTATCCATTGTTCTGCGAACCAGTCGATTCTTTTGACAACGATAATTATTTTTTTCTTGACATCTCCTATTTGTAAATTCAATGAAAATGCTCTTACGGAAGATATTTTCGTATCGATACTTGAAACTTTTGTAAAAGATATTGAATGCACGTATTGTTAGTTGATTGTTTGAGTTGGATGCTGGTTTTTGAAAACGTGATATTTGATATCTTGTAACGCTTTAGTGCCTCTCTAGAACCTTTAGTAATAAAATAATGATTGCATTAACATTTAAATGTAAGATTTTCAATATATATTGATTTACGTTGACATAGTGTTAATGAATCTCCTCACATATACCAACAAACAACAACAAATAAAACGAAACTCCTAGTCTAATTCGTATTAGTTGCCATTTGAAAACTAATCCGGTAGTAAATAAGTTTTCATTTCAAACAAAACTTATACAAGCAAATTAACTTAAAACAAAAGTCCAAAGTTTTCTGCGAGAGAAAGCGGTTCATATAAGTGAATGGAAAACAATGTCTTTGCTATGTTATGTTTTTTATAGGATTGCAGTACCGAACCATGGAGTTCACCTGATGGTAAGTGGTCACTGCCGTCCACGTACAGACAACAACTTTAGAAATTCTTTCTGAAATCAACCATAAATGATTAAGTTACTTAATTTAAACGAAAAATCTGCCCACAACCGCATTCTTTCACCGACACGCAGGAACTGCTTCACGTTAGAAATAGGCAGTGTAACCGCGTCAAAGCATTCTCACCTTGTAAACTACCTGTACTGTTACCACCAACGACTATGACAAAATACACTCTAGCTGAGGAGTAAGCCTAGAAACGCAATATTATATGCATATTGCTTGCCAGGTGGTAGAACCAATGTAGTTCGACAGGGGAAGTACCACCGCCACACCTGTTTCTAGCGTGATGCAATTCTTGCGTTTCGGTGGAAGGGTGTGGTTGCCGGCTTACCTTTATATGAGGCGACCATCTCAGTCCTCGGGATCGCAACGCATCTGTGATAGACTTCATATAGAACCCCTTGCTTGCAAATGTCCATGGGTGGCAGTAACCACTTACCATCAGGTGGGCTGCTTGCTCGTTTGCTACTTTATATTTATATAAAAAAGATCTGTATGAAAATATAGAAGTTCACAATTTTCAGACAAAACCACGTGGAAGACCTAGTATCCCATACATCACCCGCTATCACCTATAGCGTAAGTGGTCTATTGTAATAGTTATTTACGGCTGATCGTAAATGTCAACTGCGGGCTAAACAGTAAGCGACGGTAACCACTATGTAATTGTTTATTTAGGCTCCCTGATAGGCTTCGGATCAAGGACCCGAATGTATGGGTCCATAATTCACTCGAACCGTTATTTTAGTCGTGGGGATCTGCTGATAAGTATGCTAAGTAAGAAAGGTACTTAGCTTTTGTTTAGCTTTGAAACGATTTTTAATTAAAATATAATGCTGTTTAATATTTAGACGGTAAATAGAATGCGGATGAGCTAGTATGAGCCTATTCCATAGGTAGTTGTTATGTCAAACGAGCCTCTTATGTGGTCAAATGTAAGGAAAGATACAGAAGCTAGCTTTTATTCTCCACATCAAAACAAGATACATAAAAAACAAATATATATTAAGAAGGAAGCCAACCCCGCTAAGTTACTTGCAGGATCTTCTGAGTTGAATCCGTGTTTCAAAAATTTGTATGTGCCGCCGTACAAAATAAAGACATTTCATTTCTTATTGATATAAATGGGGCCGTGTCCTCCAGAATGATTTGCAGGATTTGCGTTGTATTCATTCAAAATACTTTTGAGTTTACAAATATTTAGCAAATCAAAACATTAGTGCCTGTATATGAAGTAAAGGAGAAGACTCTTCAAGTACCTTATTAAAGCTCTACTCATTTAATAACAATTAAATACTGTAATGAATCACACATGTAACCCATCATAATGTAAATTTTCTAAATTTAGTTGCTTATGAATTCTCATTTGGGAACTCATGATTCTCCTAGTAATAATATATAATAATAAATAATAGTAAAATGTGTAGAAATTGTCCGATTTTTTTTTTAAATCCACGATCTGAATTCACGTTCTTTTAAATTAACTACATCCGTACTATTCCTTCCGCGAAGAGGTATAATATTAACGAAAACCTACACGTTTATCTGACGACCCGCGTGGCGGAGTAGTCACCATGCCGGTCTGGCGCGCAGTGGGTCCCGGGTTCGATCCCCGGCCGAACAGAAATGTGAATGATGAGTTTACATTTCTGTTCTGGGTCTGAGTGTTTGTGTATTCGTATTTGTGTGTCCATGGCACTTACGACACAGGAGAAAATCCTACTATGAGACTATGAGTGTAGAAAGTGCTTATGTTTATGTTCATCACTTGGGTGTTATTTTTTAGGTTCTGATTGCCATTATGTTATCATATATACTAACAAAAACAAAAGTTTATGTATAGAACTGTAGCAACACAGTGCTTTGACCTTTAGATACGAGTAATTCTTGTATTTACTTGTTCAGTAACTTGACCAGAGTACCAATCATTTTAAGTAAACAGAACTCGTTGTTTACAATTAACTGATTAGTTTTCATACTGTTGATACTCCGTGCCTCTAAAGTTCATTTACTTTAAACTAAATTGTTAAAGTTATTGAAGTTATTAAAGTAATTAAAATAATTTAAGTAACAAAATAAGTTGCAAAAGTTTTAAAGTCAGTCCTTAGAACTAGCCAAGCACTGTGGCCGTTCTCAGTTATGTTTGTTGTCTGTGGTTAGTTACAGATGATAATAAAAAGCAATAACCACTTACTGATAAATGCATTCGTTTGCTTCTACAATTTAGAACCAGTAACATCGTTAACATTAAAACAACAAACCCGATATCTTAAATCAACATTTTTATAATATTTTTGTGGTTTTTGTTAAAAGTTTATTTAAAAAAAAAAAAAAGCAAAGAAAAACACAATGATATATTTAACGCTTATACGAGTTTTTTTCAAAATAGTCAGTAAGTAATATGATATATATATATTTTTAGATTGATTTATTTACAAGCCTTCATTTGATACCCATATTGTCGTAATAGCGAAAAAATTTCATATCATACGCTCGTAGCACTACCAGCCTACGACGTAGACTTGACTGTAAGCGACGTCTACGCCGTAGACACCTACGTGCTAATCTGTTGCATAATCAACTCTTATAATGGTTATTTAATCCCATGGTTGTAAAACGTCAACGATCGTATCTGCCATGATCGTTCAAGTTAAGAATGATCTTCCTCCTAAGGTATTACATGAGACTCTTAAAGATATTGTTCAAAAATGTCTTCAAAGAAAGCCACACATTCCCAGCTATTCTGGCGTTGCAAATGTCTACAGGCGACGATGACTAATCTACATACATCAGATTGCCCGTCAGCAACACCGTTAGTAAAAAAATACTTCCTTATCAGGAGCCAGTATTCCGTTGAATTGAAATGCAATGAAATATGTTTATTTTGCACAGACCTACGCGGGCCTTTACAAATTGTCAGTACATTTTTTTCTTTCCCTAACACGGGATTGAGAACCTTTTATTGTAAATTAATATCCAGAACAACAATTGATATCACAAATTTAACTATTACATATATAATAAAAATAACAATGTGGTGAACATTTCACAACATTCCACTCATATCCCGGAATCGGTCATAGAATTCCTCAAATCGCATTATGTCTGCGCTGGCGTATGTGCTAAGCGCATTATGTTTGGGAATTAAAATTCACATATAATAGTTACAGTTAGTGAAATTCAGATAGAAGGTCGTAGAATATAATCCTATTAATAACAAAGTTATTTACAATGAGTCCCTAAATACAGAGTCGGGTTTATTTTCTATTTGCTATACCCGTAATAATATACACTTCATTGTTAGCAGTGATAGCCGAATGATTGTAACTTTATGAGTACTATTTGCCTATCAAAATCGAAAGACCGAGGTTCGAATAAAAGGTCACAACATTTTTTAAAGTTATGTGTGTATTAGAAATTTATTATCACTACTTTACGGAGAAGGAAAACAATGTGAGGAAACCTACATGATTGAGATTTCTTTAAAAAAGTTCTTAAAGGTGTGTTAAGCCTACCAATTCGCACTTGGCCAACGCGGTCATTCTGAGAAAAACACACAGCAGGGACACAATCATGGTTTGGAAACGATACTTTCCATAATAGAATGATTATGTAAATAACCATCTTAGTCCTAGAGCAGTAACACACCTGTGATTGACTTCAGATAACCTCTGTTCTATATGAAATTATTGATAGGTGGCAGTTACCACTTTTGACAATGACACAATTTCATACTCGTTTGCTATTTCAGTCTTTATAAATATATATGTGGACATATATGTACATGTTCATTGTAAAAAAAAACATTTACATTACTTTGTATTACAGTACATTACTATACTATACACTTCATTACTATATATTACAGTGTATTGAATAAAATTAAAATGCCCTACGCATACAAAATCTCTATCCGAAATTAGTCATAAACAGAATCTTAAAGTAGAGCACAGCGCCATCTATACTTCAGCTCCGAAACTCGAAGTTGAGAAGTTCTCTAAACAAACATCTGTGTTCGACTTCGGAGTGAATCCGCAACTTTACGTAACAAAACTTTTCAGTGGTGAAAAATGTTTCAACGAGCCTATTCAGGCTGCATTTCAAATGAGCTCACATAACAACATATTCTAAATATACTGGATACGGTTTTTTGTAACTTTTATGTGATATAGGAATTGTAAGCGAGTGTATTCTCATTGTTGATGTTTTTTTTTTATAAACATAGCAAATGAGTTCAGTTTACCTGGTGGTAAGTGAACACTGCCGCCAATGATGTATACATAATGATGACCACGACCGCTCTACCAAGAGCATACCGGCAAAGACGTATAAATATGTCTCCCTTACTAAAACTTTCAAATTAGAACACAGAAACGCTAAACCCTTCTGTTACAAGGCTGAAGTTCGTATGAAGGTGGTGCCTCTGAAATCTGACCACAAAAGGTTTTTCTACCTTTTAGGTAATTATTATTACTTAATTTACATCTGTAATCTAGATGCCAGGGTGAAAATAAGACTTTTATTAAAAAAAAAAAAACATTTTTTTTTACCTTAGACGACCCGCGTGGTGAAGTGGTCACCATCACTGATCCGATATTCATTGGGTTCCGGATTTGATCCCCGGTCAGACAGACATCTGAATGAGTTTTGATTCTGTTCTGAATCTGGGTGTTTTTGTATCAAAGCACGGGGTAAAATCCTAGTATGAGTGTAAAGCGTTTTTTGTACCTATTATAATATTTGTTGACACATATAGTGCTACTAGCTTAATTCAACGGATCCGCCCGATTCAATCACGTTCAAGGTAAGTTGTTATTCCAGGTAACGTGTTATTCCAGGTCGTAAACTATCTGCGTGCCAAAATTCAGCAAAATCCGACCAGTAGTTTCTGCGTGAAAGAATAACAAACGTACATCCTTACATCCCATTTATAATATTAGTACGATTATCTAACATGTTTAATTATGTTTAAACGTATTCACTCTGTTTTATCAAATAACAATAGGAGCAAAGAAACATGTATTTCGCACCCAACACACACCATCAAACACCCTTAACACTTACAAGATGGTGTGTCAAACTGTCGTTAATTACACCGGGTGTGAGAGGTATATGTTTCATAGCTGGCGAACAACGAGTACTATTTATTACAACTATTATTTTAAACATTAACTCTATAATTTTCGCAAAGGGTAAAAACGCCACAGGATAAGCGATCAAAGATCTGGAGTAGCTGTACTTTGACAATCTCAGTTCGAAGCTTGTATTATAGATGCAAGATGTTGACAATACTTGATACCCTGATTCAGAAGACAAGTAGAGCCATCTATGATTACTTGCGAGAAGCTACATATATGTTACTTGTCAATGCAGCGAAGAAAGGTTTTACAGAGTTTATTTGAGCTCTTTGTAAGAACTCACGATTGTTTACGTATTGTCTATGGCATCGAACATCTTTACGGCAGAAAAAACTTCACCTACTAAAGCGTAAATATAGTCGACAACCCCTTACTGTCCCTCTGTTGGGCATAGGTCAGAGTAAAGTGGTTGTTCATAGTGTATCCCGTTATGAAGGTGTGAATTGGTAGACTTTTCATACTTTTGAGATTTCTCTAAAACCGTTAGTCTAAAAACTCTAAAACAGTTAGTCTGCCAAACGAAAAATAAGTTCTAAGTACATGCAATTTGAAAAACTAGAGGTGCGTGTCAGAGATCTGAATCTCCGAACTCTGATTGAAAGCCAAGTGCCAAGCACTGCTCATTGCTTATGTTTCAATAAAAATAAACATAATCACTTACCGCAACTCGCACGTTGTATGACAACATCGTTATCAGCACATACTTCGCGTCCCCACTTCTGACACTTTGTGATTAATTTAATATTCCCCGCGTCTACAGCTCACGTCAAAATATGATGTAAGATATTTCATATGATCAGTGTTATTTCTTGTTTGTACATTATTGTATGTTAAAAGGTTATGAAATTATGAGGTTTCATTTATATCGTAATATTACTGCGCAATAACATTATTACGTGTACAATTTTTGTAATTATACATAAAAAATAAGGAGCCTCAAAGGGGAGATGGAGGTTACGTACGTTAATGTATACATGTATATCTGAACTTTTTAATGCGAATAGGCGCATGTAAACCTGATGATTTATGTATTTTTGCGCCATCTGTTATACATTGCTGTAACTATTAAGTATCGAACAAAACTAAGCGGGCTGCGGTGTTAGTTCGACTTAGTGCGGTTTACTATTCATAGATGGCGTTATTTGCATTATGCTATGTATTTAGTTCCTGTCGAAATCTTGTCTTTTATGCATATTACTTGTACAAAAACGATGTTTTACATCTGTCAAGCGTCCCGTGAAGGCTATTTTTTTATCAAAAAAAGGCGTACAAAAAACTTTCGAAATACATCAAAATATGGTCCAATAAAGGACAATGATTTCCTTCATTTTAATGGAAAGCCATGGGGCTGGCGTTTATCTCGGGAAGGGCTTAGCTATTCAACGAGGTAATATCGCCAGCATTTTTAGAACTCTTCCAAAAGAAGAATTTTAATGAAAGTTATTATATTTAATAATCTTTTGTTTTAATAGTTATTCTAAAACATTATTATAGGGTTTCATATGTTTTTTAAAGTTTGGGTTACTATTTATTTGTATATACAAATTATTAATTATTATTAAAATTAAAAAACTGAACGAATTTAAAGGACAATAAAAAATATAAAACTGAAAATAAAAGCAACTTTTATTATTGCCTTTGGCTTGAAAATTGAATTAATATTTTTAGACTACATAACTTCTACCATATTCATATACAATCTTTACATCGCAACATCCCAAAAAGGCGAGGCAGATTTTTTCTTTCCATTAACTTGATAATTTCTTTCCTTTGCCTGGATAAAGCTTGCTATTTTCATTCCTCTTTGAAATTATCTCCTATCAAAAGACCTTTGACTTAGATAAGATCAGCGAAGACAAAACCATCTGGCATTTCATATAGAATAGAAATGTGACGTCACCATTGTTGAACGGTTTAAATGAGTGTATAATGAGCACCCACAATAGGGTCTAAAGGGTATTGTAAATTGTGATAGAGCCTCATTTCTAAGGATCTTGAATACCACCTACGTCTTGAATGGGCCGACTTTGTGGATTGAATTGAATGTATTGTTAGGATGAATACCGGTCATTATCGACAGATATCTGCGGAGTTACAGAGGATTTCATATCGTTCGGTTCAAACGGCCTAAGATACGGATTTATGACTTACGTGGTGTGAGAGATGGTTTAGATATAATACTCTATATGATGTACATAATGTAAATGTTGAGATTCGAATCAAATGACATTTTTATCAAACGTATTTTTCACCTCTTTTTTTAACGTAACAAACGTGTTCATAAAAGTTTTTAAAACGTATTCATTTAACAAAGGATTTCGATAAGTTAAATTTAGAAATTATAGACATATACTATTGACATAGACTTATCTATGTGTAGGAAATAGTAGAAGGAAGCCGAACGGAACAGA
>DWNE01004786.1:0-14733 GCA_018249875.1 Cecropterus toxeus | reverse complement strand
GAAGCTATAACCAGGTGTATTCCAGGTGATAGGATCAGTGTAGTTCGACCGGGGAGGCACCACCACCACACCTATTTCTAGCGTTAAGTAGTTCTTGCGTTTCGGTGGAAGGTATTGCTTGCCGGCCCTAAGTTTACTTTGCACTTGGCGAGCACTATAGAACCTAGCAGTAGGACAGTCATGGGTTGATAAAATGATACATTTGAAATATCTACTTCTTTAAAACTAGTTTTTATAGAAATACTTATCTAAAAACTTATAAAAACTGTATCGAGTATCCAAACATAATTCTATTTTGAGCACACATTTTTCGTTTATCATATAATCGTGTAATAATTCAATTTATGATTAATACAGCACATAGAAGCAAGAAGCTCATCCGATGACTTACTTAGTACAATCATAGGTTGCACGACCGAGGGTGTAATAAAAGCGTCGTCTGCTATCGCCAATGAAACTGTTATTATCATCGAATGCGTGGCACAAGATAACAAAACACTTACAATAAATATATAATAATCAAATATATATTTTATGCTATAAAATTATTTGCCTATCCTTATATGTCTGTCATATGTCAATACTAGACTTTACATGGGCCCCCGCTTGTTTTTATCTCTCACCACAAAAAGATCAAAATAAAAAACTTCCCGGGTGGAAGAACCGGTTTTGTCCGACGAAAAGGAACCGCCACACCTATTTCTACCGTAAAGCAGTACTTGCGTTTCGGCGGAAGGGTATGATTACCGGCTTCCTTATATATGAGGTGACCATCTAAGTCCTCGGGAGAAGCAACGCATCTTCCTTCGACTTCAGATATAACCCCTGTTCTATACGAAGTTGCTTACAGATGTCCATGGGCGGCAGTAACCACTTATCATCATCAGCACAAAAATATGCGTGCCAAATACCAGTCAAATCGGGCCAGTACTTTTTACGTACAAGAAAACCAATCATAAATCATAACAATGATAACATCCTTACAGATATATATTATATACTATAAAGGCTATATCCTTACAGCTAGCCTTTATAATATTAGTATGAAGTATGATGTTGGCACATGATGATCATCAAAAGCTCGTCAATTAAAATTTGAAAATTCTATCTTTCAATCTAGAAACACCTATTCAAATATACCTAATGTACGGTTGCTCTATAATTCTTATTAATAATTTATCTATAATTGTTATTATTAATAATATTATAAATTAATATCTTTATAATTTAGGAAATAGGTACCTTTGATTGTACACACGAACGCCATACTTAATTATTAACGTAGCGACTGTTAGCTAGCAAACATTTAAGCTAACATTAGTATATATTATACCACATTTTAACGCAAAATTCTCTTCCAAATCCTTGGTTAATGTTTTTAGATACAATTAGACATATACGCTTTTTACGTTTACAAGGTTTCATCAAAATAAAATATCAAAGTAAAATAAAATTTTCATTTAATATCCATATTGTACTATGATAAAAAATCGTCCCTTCCTCTCTTTTTGCCTAAACAGGCGCAATCTCTTAAAAATTATATATTATACATAATCTGTCACTCTGCAAACAGACGATTCCAATAAATACGTCCCATGTTACAATCCTTCAATCGTGAAAGTGGACATACATACATGCAAACGCACGCTAGAAAACATTACCTTATGTCGTATATATTTAGTCGGATAAAAATCTATCCATAAGTGGGAACCATATTAAAATCCGTTGAATAGTTCTTTAAATATACATTTATTAACTTGACGCGACCTTTCAATATCTCTTTCACATATCAAATTCCGTTGTAGAGAGATAAACTTAAAATAAAATTATCCACTTGCGTCATTCCATGCAGTGAAACGATTTTGTTAAAATATAACCTAAAACGTTTCTATATAATGGGCTATTTGGAAAAGAAATCTAACCAATAGGTACTTACCTACTTCCAGAGATCAGAGCGTTCAGACTAGAAAAACTATCAATCTTTGCTTTTAAATAGTTTTTAGTCGGATTGGACTCTACAATAAAAATTAAAACATGTGTTGCCACAATAAAACCAAAACCTCAGTAATATAGTTTTTCAAAAGTATTAAAATAACGATTTGGAATTGCCTTCGTATCTTAAACACGTAAAAGAAAAAATATTACAGACTATTTTCTCCTTAATTAATACAGTGCAATTAAAGAATTAAATACATTTGTTTGAAATAACTTGCTAGCTATTTCTAATAAGATACTGGCAATGGACAAAGGCTCTAAGCATTTGACTATTTTTTATTAATTTGAAATTATCTGTCCATCCAGAAAATTGGTACGATAATACAAGTATTCATTATTCAGTTTTTGAACGATTGTTTATTTATAACTGACATAATAACAAGCATTGAGGGGATGGGTCATAATAACATTCTACGATAATAGGTCACTGCATCTCACATGCTCGGGATTTTCCTTAGCGAGAACCTTTAGGAAATACCCTGAAATAAAATCGTTTTACTCCGCCATTTTTATATTTTTTTTATCTCGAACTATTTAAGACTTCAGATAACGACGGTTTAAATACGAGTACATGTTGTAGAAACTCAAATCCATTGCATTTGTATTACAATTTCCACTGAGTTCAGAGACAAAAATGTTTTTGTTATTATTCTCTACTCTGATAGTGTGTTTAGCTCCAACTTATGTAAATACTGGTAAGTAAGATATTTCAATTTAATTATTACAAATATTAATTTTGTTTCCGTTGTATTTAGATTCTACAAAAAGTTCATTATCGAATCAGCATTTAGCATGCAAGCTATAATACTTTTCAGTGTTTTTTTTGTTTTTACTGAAGTAAAAACAGGCACGCAAATCCCTGATAGTGGTAACTATCGACTATGGACATTTATAAATAATCAATCTCAGATTGTACTAAAGTTATACCCAAGATGGGCCAATTGCGTTGCTACTTCTGAAAATTGTCGTTGTTTTGTTCTATTAGTGTAAGTATTTAACTTATAAGTTGACTTTATTGGCTTTAATTTTAGACAACGAAATGTAGATTTGGAACACCTTCATCGTTTTACAGCCTATAAAAGCACCCGAAGGCCACTAAACACCTGCTCAGATTTGAGCTGTTGTTTAGTAAGTATATGTGTCCGATCTTATAAGTCAACGTAATTCCACTCCAAGTTGTAGCGAAATTTCCTGGTCTTCTCAGCTCAGAGTCATACTTTCTATAACTAAAATTAGCCCACATACATGATTTTTAAACCTTTGTTATACTTTAAACTTAATTCATCTTCTATTTATATTGATAGGCTTCCAAAAACTCGAAAATTCATCGCTAGTAAATTCCTTATTAATAGTTTACTTGTACTATGGTTAATAAAAAAGGTTAGAAAAACTATAGGCAAAACCGAAAATACACACATGCCTACGATAAAAATGAAAATTACGAACTGCGTCTATCTATTCAACACTGCTGAATCTTAACATTTAATACTTATAACATTAAAATTTATCAATTATGTCAAAAGTTATTACATTTTTTATGTTTTTTTTTTTCAAACACTAATGAAAGCGCACATAGCTGATATCTAATAACCTTTGAATAGGTTATCTAACTTAATAATATTTCTTTATGTTCTTATCTCCTTTAGTCCAGGCAAACAACTACTTACTTAATATGTGTGATATATAAATATTATATATATGTTTATACTAACAAACAGTTACACAACTGCAAACCAACTGTTACAATAGGTACTATTAATGTACATGAAAAGTATTATAAATAATTGTTTACCGAAGATATGTATGTATCGGGGACGTCTTACCAACCGGACTCTCATATGCTTCGGTTAAGTCGACATAAGGGCGGTTGGGTAAGGATATTCAGGCCTTGAGGGATACCCTCTTTAACCGCGCAATTCTCAACGGGACTTAGTACCTCTCCAATCATTAACATTTATACATAATAGTGCAATGTTTATTGAACATTGTAATATAATGTAAAAATGTCAAAGATATTTTACCATTCCCACTGTTTAGTGGGAGGTTCGGACTTCGTGCGTCGTTCCCTGACGAGCAGACGGCCGTCCCCCAAATGGTCGAGGGTCAGACCAGGCCAGGAAGCTCCCGCGGAAGCGGTCGCCCCAGGAGGTCGATCGTGTAGGGGCGCGATCCCCTTTAGCCCGCCCTCTGCACGGTCATACATTGAACGTGTGAGTCGGACCACAAAACTCCTCGACCGTCTCGATCTTGAGGTCGCGTCCCCCCAAAAGTGTACATATACTTAACTAAATATATTATGTATAGAATTAACAATGTTGGAGATTAATAGGTTTAGTTGTAAAATACGGAATCTTGCTTTTTCTTTAATTTTTACCCTACATGTTTTAGTTATTCAGAGATTGGGTCTTGACTTCTTGTGGTTCGACAGTTCTCCATGAAGGCACCGTGAAGTCCCATTAAAAAAGAAAAAAATATAATATTAACATTATAACAACGTATAACTTTTTTTCGAAATTTCTTTTCTATCTCCTTTCAGAGTGTCCAACAATCATAAAGAAGAATGAGTGGAATGGTGTCGCACCGCCATTCGTTCAGTACCTTGACACTCCCCTAGATCTGATCGTTGTCCAACACACCGTTACCCAGAGTTGCTCGGACGACAAAAGCTGTGCAGAAATTGTAAGAGAAATTCAGAAAATCCACATGAACGAATCTTTATTATGGGATATTGGACCTTCGTAAGATTTTCATTTTTTCTATAAAATTGAAGTTTTAGAGGGGTATATACTTCACCTAACGTTACTATCATTTATGATATTACCTGGCAGGATTTAAATCTGTCCAATACGTTGCTACTGCATCTGTGAGGATTATACAGAGTTGTATTATTTTTGTTTTTTCCCCTTTGCTCCGCCCGCTTCAGTGGTTTACCACGATGTAGAGCATCCTATGTGTTAATCAGTATTTTTTTACATGAAAGAGTAACAAACATGCATATATCCTAATATTATAATATTAATATGGAATGAAGTGTGGAAGTACAAAAGACAAAAGACAATGCTAAAATGAAATTTAAAAAATATCGTGATTTAATTCGTTGCTACTGCTAAAAAATAAATTGAAACGCTCCGGGAAAATATCAAAAGATGAGTCCTTATAGCACCTTAAAAAATAGCAACGTCAGCTATTACAACCGCTGTTATAATAGAAATAAGAGGTGATTTAGGAGATGAACCGAGAAACCTCCTTTACTTATATACTTTGTTAGTACCTTGAATAGTTCGAATATAGTATTTGATATTTTCAGGTTCTTGATAGGGAATAATGGAAAAGTCTACGAAGGTAGAGGATGGTCGCGTGTTCCCATTCACACATTTGGTTTCAACAACCAGTCCTATGGCATCGCCTTTATTGGCACATTTCATGGTAAGTTGCTGTTTACACACTCTGCTACAGTCAAAGAAATACAAATAATGAAACATAATAAGGATAGAGTTTTATTTGATAGAATCCCTAATAGCGTAACGTTATGGCACCAATACACTAGCTACTTTTAGGTTTACCTACGATTCGCGTTTTGGCATAAGGATCGATGCTGTATTACGTTATAATGACTTACTCGAACGCGAAGTCCATCACAATTATGCGAATAATGAAACTGAAAGTTTATAAAAACATAACGGTTTAAAATACACTTATTTGATTTTCTCTTGTGTTGGGGGTGCCTCTTACACAAAAAGAGGAATAGACAGACAATCAGACCCAGAAGAGACAGAACAGAAATCTAAATACATCATTCAGATATGTTTGACGGGCATCGAAATCAGAACAAACTGCATGAGACCAGTATGATGACCGCTCAGCGATACGAGTAGTCAATGTAGAATGTGTGGGTCCCTTGATTTCGTCGAATTGCAAATAAAAGCCTATCCAGAGCAGTATTGCTCTCCTTGAGGAACAAATAAGGAAAACTCATGTAATTTTTAATTTGAACCGTTTAGTATAAAGTAAATAAAATACTAATTAAACTATCAGGATATTGCACCAAATAGCGTAATTAATTATTAATTTTAAATAAACATTTTAAACGGTTAATTGGTAGCACCTAAATAAATTTCCGCTTTCACTGATGATTTCTTTTTTATTTTGCATTTAAATTCCAGAACAAGAGCCATCTGCAGAGGCGATCCAGGCAGCTCGAGCATTAATAGAATGTGGAATACAAAAAAAACGATTGGCAGCAACTCATAATGTAGTAGTTCAGAGCCAACTCATCCCAACCGAAAGCCCTGGGAAGAAACTATCCAGCAACGTGATGACTTGGCCGGATTGGATACGGGATGTTACTGAAATACTGAAACGAGTACGTTCTTTTGTCTTTATAACCTTGGATTTTTCAAGTGAAACTTCTTTGCGCGCATGAGTGTAGTTGACGTGTGTGACGACCCGCGTGGCCGAGCGGTCACCATACCGGTCTGACGCGCAGTGGGTCCCGGGTTCGATGCCCGGCCAGACAGAAGTATGAATGATGAGTTTAGATTTCTTTTCTGGGTCTGGGTGTTTGTGTATTCGTCTTTGTGTGTCCATGGCACCCGCGACACAGGAGAAATTCCTAATGTGGGGCTATGAGTGTAGAAAGCTTGAGAGCGTGTGCTTTTTACGGATGCAACGCGACACAAAAATGGTCGTCGTTTCTTATTTATATTAGGGAAGTAACAAACGAGCATGTCCAACTGATAGTAAGTGACCACTGCCGATGGAAATCTGCAATCAACCTCAGATGAAAGATCAGTGTTTCCTGAATTTCGCCACAGTGCGTTGCTACTCCTAACTTAGGTGGAACGTCTCTAATAAGTATATCTATGTATAATACTTTACCATACCCTTCAGATCAGAACACACCAATGAATAACACTGCTGTTATTAGGCGAAGGAAATAAATGTGGCGGTGGTGCTTCCACAGTAAAACCACAAACAGTTATAATTATTATACCCAATTTTGATTAATCCATACATCAACATTAGATATACCTATGCTCAAATGAATGTAGTTTCTGAGGTTATGGATGTATTATAAAACCTTAAAGCACACAGCTATATATGAAGCCTATGTGTTATTCATGACATGTTTTGAAAGTAAACAAAATTGTTGAGAGTTTTGTTTAGTCTATCAATCTCACTGAAAACTTTGGCCTGGAGTAATCTCATCCCAACAGTGTCAAAATACTAAAGCGAACTTTAAACCCCAATTTCTACAATAGACCATTAATTTCCTCAGAAACTGATGATTTTTACTTTTTAGGTTGAGTATTTGAATGTTACCATACTTGAGACGGACCAAATTTCTTTAGGCTCAAGAAGCTTAGAAGTTGATACCCAAGCATTGACAAGTCCAAAGCGTATTGACTTGCTCACCAACTTAAGGTATAATAATTTACTACATACTTTGTAGCTTTACTTTAAAATGAGGAAACTATCACTTAAAAGTTGTACAACCAAGCAAACGAAGATATCATTACAATATTATTTTAATTAGTTAGTTAATATTGCGCTCAAGCCACGTAATGCACTCAATTCCAATAAACACCCACTATTTATTATAATTAAAATGAAATTGCAAATATTTTAATAACAATTTTATTTACACGGTTAATTATGACAGGATATAATAAAATTAAAAAAAAAACAATACATGATATTGTATACGTGAAATAATATTAAAATTGATATACATTTTGTATATTACTGTATCAAACGAGTATAATAACATAATTTGATCGAAAACATTAACTCACATTACAATTCAAGAGTATTCTAAAAGTAAAGTCGAACTCACACTTGGCCAATTGTTATTTTAAGCATTTGAATAAATCTTTAAGTTGTTTTGTATTGCTAATTATACTAAGATACTAGATACTACTATTATTGCCGAAATTATTTTCAGGGATGTCATTGCGGAATTGATTGATAATATCCGTAATTTAGCGCTTTTAACATTAAAGACGGTAAAATCATTATTGGATGGTCTGTTCTCACAAGCTGCCTTGATAATTGATACCCTAGTGTCTGGCGTAATCGGACCTACAAATTTCATCAACGGTGGCTTTAGCAAAATACTGGTATGTATAGGTACTTATTTTTGAAACAAGGTACATCCCGTTAGTCGCCCCGGATATATGTAGTTGGATTGATAGAGGTGAGGTGCATCTTCGGGATCTTTGAGTCAAACTGGCAAGAAGTATCCATCGCGTCAAATAGCGAACTCGCTATATTAGCAAAAAAATATTAAATAAGATAAGCTCTACCTCTCGGGTCACCAAAGTCCCCATAAGAATTCTTTATACGAAATGTTTCGATTCCGGTTCCGGAAATCGTCACGACTGCGAACAAAACAAACATAAAAGTTTTTGTCGTTCCACAGCCATCGGTCGTCACACCAACCTGCATAGGACATTTGCATAAAAAATGTTGCCTATATACATAATAGTTGTGTCAGCACATGTACGTACCAAGGAAATCCCCTATTTTCAGGGCACGAATTACAAACCATCCTACAGTTTGCCATCGTAACGTACCACATCGTGCAGCTCAGAAATTTAAACCCCTTTTGACTCCACTCCTCTAAGACGGAGCTGGAGTTCTTGTATATGTTTTATTTTTGAGATTTGGACGGGACTAACGCGCTCGCGTTCTCAACACCGCGACTGAAAAACGCGGCGGTGAGAGCCCCTGTACTTACTGCCTAGGCTTTATTCACAGAATTTGGAGGAAGACCATCATTTACTTACAAAATATATTATTTTCAAAAAAAACCTCCATCCCATATTTTCTATGTCTATTAGGTGTAAATTTTCCAATAAAAATACGGCCAAAAACGGCCCAATACCAATTTTCATAATGCTTGCTTCAAAACTACCGGATTTTTATTTTCAGTACCTTATTTCAAATTTTTCTTTTTCTAAAAATGGTGAAATACATGCTTCATTATATTTAAAAAAATATATATTTTACATTCTGCTTTTAATTATTGATTTTTAATAAACAGTGAAATAGATTTTGCATGATATCAAAACCACAAAGCCAAATCTTATGTTTCATTCTGCTTACATCAAAATTGGTTGACGTCCAAATAAATTTGCAACATCGATTCATATGACCACGATTACGAAACATAAGCTTAAAATTTGCAGCCATTCGGTGAAACAGCACGCAATGCCGAAGATACAAACGCTAAGATACGTACTTGTGCTAATCAGAAGGTTAAGGAAATTGAAGATATGATAAAACATCTCGGCACGTTATCCTCTGATGCCATCAATTTCAGCAATACTGCGGTGGAAGATACGAAGAATTGCACTGAACTAAACTTTGGGATTCAAGCGAATACAAAGGCTTGTCTCAACATGGTTTCCCGAGAAACCCAGAGAACTAGTAATACGTATCAATCGCAAAGGAATCTTGCTGTATGTACAGTTTTCGTTTTCTTAATTATTATATTAACCAACAATAAAACATAAACAGTTGGTGGAACCATAGTAGTTCCACCAGGAGGTACCACCGCCACACTTAATTCTAGCGTCAATCAGTTCTTGCGTTTAGTTGGAAAGGTGTGGTTACCGACTTACTAGTATATGAGGTAATCTTCAGATGCTTCAGATAGAACCTAAAGGTATAATAAAGGTATACTATACATACGCTTTCTACACTCAAAGCCCCACAGTAGGATTTTCTCCTGTGCTGTGGGTGCCATGGACACAGAAACACGAATACACAAACACCCAGACCCAGAACAGAAATCTAAACTCATCATTCAGATGCCTTTCTGGGCGGGGATCGAACCTGGGACCCACTGCGCGTTAGATCGGTATGGTGACCGCTCCGCCAAGCGGGTCGTCACACCTATGTTCTATATGAAGTTGCTGACCAAAGGCAGCAGTTACCACTTACCATTAGGTGGACTGCATGCTCGTTTGCTGCTTCAATTTGATAAAAAAAATATTTTTTAATCCCGCTTAATATTTCTAACATCATTAAATTGTGATTGATTGCAAACAAAGTTAAAAGAAAGTTCAGAAACTTTGATGCCTGTCTCTGGCGGCGAGTCTGCATTTCGTAAAAATATTTCTTAATTTATAGTGTCATTGAACCTATATAATTAAAATTCGACATCTTAATTAAGTATAAAATTCAAGCAGAATAAGAAACTTTATATTACTTAGTGTACAAACCATATATTATTTCTATTTTCCATTCCTTCCACAGCTTGCGGCCATCCAAACGTCTCTTAACAATTTGGCGATGACATTGCAACAGTGTGCTCTATTACATAGTGGAAATGCTCCTGTATCATCGTATGTCCCAATATCTACAAACTCTCCATCAAAATGCATAGGAGGTTTTTTTGGATGTTAAGTCGCAATTGCATCAAATTTAGTATATGAATGCTTTTTAAGAGATTAATAAAGGAATTCTTATTAATTTATCAGACATTTTTATTATAATTATCTTCTGCCCTTGTACTTTTCCATTTGCAGCACTTTGTGTTCGGACTTTTTATAATATAAAGTAGCATAAGTGGTAAGTGGCCACTCCCAAAATCTATAATGGATATCTGGGTTAAATTGGATCTTCTGGGATAAGCTACAAAAAAGGAGCTATCTAGCTGAAGTGTTATCTGTTCTTCGCTACGTGACGAAACATGTAGGATTTACCCGCTAACTGTTGGAGGTACATGAAAAGTGATAAGGACCTTCGGATAGAAAATTGAATGTTAACCTCGTATATGAAATCAAACGTTGGCTACTTTTCAGCGTTCTCTTCTTTAAAATAGAAATATGAAAGTCTCAAACCAAAGGGTGTAGTGTCGTCAAAATAACGAAAAATGTCGAAATCAGAAGTAGCCTATGGAGCCTATCTCAAAAAGTATATTGCTGGTTGCCGATTTTTTTTAATTTACCTACCGTTTTAAGGGTGTTTACGTTTTCAACTTTAAAAGTTATGGAGATCTATAAAAAGTTTCAAAAAGTCATATCTCCTAGTTCGAGCAACCTTGAGTTATTTGGGATTTTAGGAGCCGGGAAGCATTATATACTCCCGCGGCGCCTTCTTCTTTGCGTGGGATCTGGCGACTCCCTGGCCCGTTCAGCGTACTTCGCTAGAATAACTCAGTCGCAAAAGACTACCACGGACCACCATCAGGTTGCACTATAATCCGCTGTTCGGGCTACTATGCTAGACAGTGCTCGAGAATGGTGTGCGGAATTCTGGGTATTCCGGCAATAGTGACACTGTCCTGTCGCTGCACAGCCGATTCTACGCAGATACATGTCGAAAAGTCATGTAAGGTGACAGACTAAAGGTGACTCTACTTAGAATTTTACCCGCCTGATAAGATATTGTCTGGCAGCCCGATATGGCCGTATGTACGAGCACGTACATACGGCCACATCGTAGAGCGCAATAGAATGCAAATTTCCTGCGTAGGGGCCACAAACTACCTCTTTTGGTCTTTCGAAATTTGGCAGCAGCCTGTGCAAAGCAAAATATTCATAAGGTAGCGGGTACCTTATGAGTATAGCCAAGCCAAATTATTAAATATTTTTTAACAACCGTTAAATCAATATAATTATTATATTCTTGCCCCTCTCTTTTGAGAATTTTCTTGAGAATTTTCGTACGGGAAATTATCGAGTGTCTCATCGAAAGGAAGTTATTCGCGAAAAATACTGATTTTTCGCGAATAAATAATGCAATATATGTACAGGCGATCCCGGACTTTAAGAGACGCCCATTAAATCTAATGTTGCCGCATTTAGTCAATTTAATATAATATAACTCTGCGATTTTCTTAGGGTTATTAAAGGCCCTCTATAGACATTGGACCCTCATTTTACAGCATTTCTACCAGGTGGTAGAACCACTATAGTTTGACCAGGAAAGTACCAACATATACTTATTTCTAACGTGAAGCAGTTCTTGCGTTTTGTGGAAGAGTGTGGTTTCGGGCTTACTTATATATGAGGCGACCATCTCAGTTTTAGGGAGTAGCAACAGAATTCCTGTTCTATACGAAGTTGCTTACTGATATCCATGGGTGGTGGTAACCACTTACCATCAGGTGGACTCGTTTATTACTTCATTCTTATATAAAAAAAGCATAAAGATGGCTCTAAAACAAACCGGAACACAGCAGCTTCACGTCTATTAAGAAGGAGGGGTAATGTTTTACGAGTGTATGTATGTATGTACGAGTATGTATGTGTGTATGTATGTTTGTTTGTATGCGTGTCCATTCCTTTGACTGATTTGATTTGATTTGATTTGATTTTTTGGGGGGTGATTTTTTTACTATTACGACAATATGGGTATCAAATGAAAGCTAGTAAATAGACCTATGTAAAGATATACATATTGTAATACTTTTATCTGGCAATTTTGAGAAAAAGTCATATAAACATTAAATTAAGTATGTATAATTAAATATGAGATATAATATTAAACACAAAAATCGTTTTAAGCAGTCGTTTTTCTGTTTTAATGTTTTAACGATATTACTAGTCGAGCATAGATTAGAACAATGATAGATATGTGACACATGATATGTGTCAAAGACGTAGGGTGTCTATAGAATAGCATATTTTTTCACATTCCATCATATAAGGTCCAACATAATGTCCAGTTTTATTAATTTTATGCTGGGAATTCCGGCTTGCAATTATCAACAAGGTTGGTAGCTCAAGTAAGCTATAAATAACAAAGAAACATTTCAAGATCACAGATCGTTACCCTTTGAGAAACCCGGGAGGAAATTGAATAAGCATTCTATTTATAATTTAGGTGAACTTGCCCCCATGCAGTAAATATTCTAGAAAATACAGGTACAGTAAGAATTAAAGGTACGACGTTGATGGAATTTATGTTTGTCTTCTTCCTTATTGTCCGTTAATACATCAAAATAGTAAGCATTTCTTTTACCTGAGCTTATATGTATGTTATATATGTATGTCCATTATTTTGTCATGCTATACGGACCTTACAGCTTGATATTGTAACATATGACATACCAATGGAACTGTATCACTTGTCACAATTGAAGGTTATATAATTTTTAAATATGGCACCTGCGAACAAAAAAAGAGAGACGAGCTATTTTTATTTTATTATCACAACAATACGGGTAGTCAATGAAAACTAGTAAATGGGAAAATATATACAATATAGTGTATTATTTTGTGCCAAATTCCTAAGAAGTGTAAAATAGTATTATATAAAAGTATAAAAAAAACTGTTTAAATTGAAAATAGAAAAACAAGTAAATACAGTAATCATAAAATATACCAAAGTATAAAAAATAATATGTTATGAGGAATTTCTGGTGGAGACAAAAAACAGTACCTACAGTAAATCTACTAACTTATTTTTTGTCATTTAAATAAACATATAGTTGGTAGGGTGTTATATCTATATAGCTGTATATATCCATAATATAAATATAGGCGATTGAATCTCAATAGTTCAGTACATGGGTTCTAGTAACCTTAAATTGTTATTAGAATTACCTATGTAGTTTTTATTATAATAATTTTGTATGTTTTTACTATATAAAACAAATTTCAATATCATTTTTGAAAATTTCCCATCCGGGAATACTATTTTAAGGACTATTGTGACGTTTTCGCTATTATGTCGATAAAGACCATTCAAACCAGTTATTTCCCTGAGAATATGAAAGAAATAGAGAAGCCGCATTTTATGAATAATACGTTAATGATTTCGGCCAACAGCAAGCTTTGTGACTAAACATTTTTGCTTTTTTCTGTTATATGAAAATCTCACACATGCATACATTTCTAATATCCAAGCCAACATCAGATTGGACTACGATATAATACAGGTTTATACATGCTTAGCCCCCTGAGAGCTAAATTGGGACGTATCGGATAAGTACGAGTACCTACCTACCTATATCACCCTTACCACTCCTTTTTAACCAGAACACAGCAGCTAATAGAAATATTTATAGTATAGTAGGTGTGAATCCTATGATTATAATATGATTCACCTATGATGGTGATTCCTATACCAGTTAGAAATAAGTGGATAACTTTTAAAAGGTTGAACTGTTTTTCATTGATGTACATAATTAATGCAGCTAATAAACAAAAAAAAAATAGAAAACCGAATGTAGGGATACAGTTTGTGTTGTGTGTCGTTATATGGAACCAAAAAAAGAAAAACGAACTAGACTTAGTGTAGATAGGTTAATCTACCTCTAACCACTTGTGCTTGTCAATGGTTTCTCCCCGCCACCGCAGTTTCGCCGTCACCAAGATCCACGTAACTGAGTCGAAATATCTGCAAAAAGAAATTCAAAAACCGCATATCGTGAGTACCTGTAACATATTAAAATATATCAATTCCGCGATAATATCAGCTTAAAATTAATAAAAAACCGAACTATTTAAAAATTAACTGGAAAGGGAAAAACAAGTAGGGAGGAGGGGACATAGCGGGGCTACGGGGCATAGCGGGACAAGCCTTACGCAGCTCGAAACAACCGCCCTACAAATTGTCAAATGCCTCACTGTGATTGGTTCTTAGTCAGCCCATAACCTTCATAGATGAGCTAAGCTATTTCGGCAGACGTTCGTCTGATATAAACAAAAATATCTAAAACAGTGTTTTTCTTAAAAAAATTAGTGAAATTAAACAGCAATTCTTTCTGTAGTACATAAGTAC
>DWNE01004785.1:0-14733 GCA_018249875.1 Cecropterus toxeus | reverse complement strand
AGGTGTGCTACTGGCTCGTTTGCTATTTCATGTTTATATAAAATATATATATATATATATTATAATAGTAAAACGAAAAACCCGACTGCAATAAAAGTTTTTTCTGTTTATAATGATATATCTTAAATAACGCTTTATATGCGTTTTTAACAAAATAGTCAAATAAAAGTATTAAAATATATATATTTTAGAACTATCTATTTACTAGCTTTCATTTGCCACCCACATTGCCGCGATAATAATAAAGTAGTCCAACCCCATTCTTTTCCTCTATTTGGAAGAACCATTTTTTAATTATATAGCCGATATCACTCTGCAAACTAAGACCATACTAATGATATGGCATTGGTCATAATCCGCTAAGCAGTTTGGGATGTAGCGCTCGCCAAAAAAATGGGCATACATACACACATTCATACATACATTTCCACTTTTGAAAAACATTACCCTCCTTCTGACGCAGTTGGGTAAAAACGAGAATGTAGTCATCATTATGATGGCTATTACCGTCTTCGACAGACGGTAATAGCCCCAAGATCAGAGTTCTACCGAAGGAAACTCACGGATACGTAGCAATTCCTACGCAGCCGTGACTGAATTAAAGTTAAGTGCTTTTAACTACTGCTGAAACAGAAATAAGAAGAACCTTACACGCCTACACTGAGATCGTTGTATGTTCTCTATACAACGCGTATCACGAAAACGTTTGTCTTTCAAACACGAATGAATAAAAAAGACACAAAGACAAGAAGTATGCATAATCGTCATTATTACATGGCTCACCAGAATTTGAATCCGAAACTCTTTCTTTGCCTTTCAGACAGATTATATTCAAACACCAATTTAATTTATAACCTTTAGTGACTTCCAAATAAAATAACTTATAGTTCGTCGACAGTCTACTGCATTTCTTTAGTTTTGTTAAAATGAAATATTGTTTAAAACTTTCAGTATAGTTTACATACGTTATTTTTATTGGTATAAACTGCAAACCTAACCTTATCGCAATGGTCAAAGACACAAAATGTCTTGATACGGGAAGATATTATTTTGACGGCGTTTCTCTGGATGGATATTTGTGTAGAACGGTTTTCTTATATTTTATGCTTAAATTAAATTTCTGTTCACTTTTGGTATTATGAAAAATTCGGTAACAAATAAGCACATTTTTTTATCAAATTGGACTAGCAAATAAGCATGCAGACCACCTGGTGGTAAGTGGTAACTGCCGCCCGCGGATATCTGTAAACAACTTCATATAGAACATCCTATCTGAAATCAATCACAGATGCGTTGCTACTTCCGGGGGCTAAGATCCCCAGTCGAACTACCCTGGTTCTACCATCTGTAAACGTAAGGTAAGGTACACGTACACACATGCACGGTAATACACATATTTGTCAAAATGAAGAGGTAAAGGGAAACCCGAATTATCTTTGCGGATGTTTCGATATTCAACAAGACCACAACGCTCCGAAAACAAATAATATTTAAGTAACTACGACGTGCTTCACCACGACAAAACTAAAACACTGATGTCTCATTGACCAGGTGGACATAAAAAATATTGGGGTAAGATCGACTTTTTATAAATAGGGCGCGTAAAATGGGGTAAAGGAATAATTTGTGAATTTCTTTAGTTTCCTAACTAACAAACACATAAATATCACGAGTATTTCATTATCAATCTATTATTGATTATTATTATTTCGTATAATGTTTCATCAGAATCCGGAACTTCCAGTGAGGAATGTCGATCTATTGCTAATCAACCTTTATAAAAAAAACATGATGTATTGAACATCAAATTATTAGCTAAAACCACCCAAAAATTATTATTTCAGTGGCACCGTTACAGCTTAAGACTACAAGGTAGCATGAGAATAAATGTGTAAGATATAATGTTTTAAAAGAAGCTGCAAGAAATGCAGCTTTTCCGTTGCGATTATGCAAACGAGGGCTAAGCCTCGCAGCGGCTCGTGACAGCGCTTGAATACTAATTGCACAACTTGTAGCGCAAACTATTTCTTATTTCTACCATAGTTTGCTTTTGATGAGAGAACAGTTGTTCGGA
Organism: Cecropterus toxeus; assembly: GCA_018249875.1. NCBI lineage: Eukaryota > Metazoa > Arthropoda > Insecta > Lepidoptera > Hesperiidae > Cecropterus > Cecropterus toxeus. Next base: position 12,659 of record DWNE01004785.1, on the reverse strand, counting down.
GAAACAAAAACAAATAAAGCACGTCTCTCCCCCACAATCTCTTTCTTCTTCTATAACCCACGCACCATTGTGCTCAGAATTGACCTGTTCTTAAAACTACAGATAACCTTATTACGAGATAATTCTTCGATTTGACGACCCTCGTGGCGGAGCGGTCAGCATACCGGTCTGACACTCAGTGGGACTCGGGTTCGATTCCCAGCCAGACAGAAATGTGAAAGATAAGTTTAGATTTCTGTTCGGAGTCTGGCTGTTTGTGTATTCGTCTTTGTGTGTCTATGGCACCCACGACACAGGAGAGAATCCTACTGCGGGGCTATGAGTCTAGAAAGCGTTTGTTTATGTTTTTATGTTATTTACGAACTTCAATGAATCTACAATACTTGCACTAATTAAAGACGTTACGTAGACTTTTAAAACCGGTTAAATGTGAGTCGGACTCTCACACGAAGAGTCTGTCCATTATCTATTAAAAACGGAAAAAATAATTTTTTTGAATATTATTTCAATTGCCTAGCAATTACACGCTTTCTACACTCGCTGGCTACATACATAGCCCCACACTAGGATCTCTTGTGTCGTGGGTGCCATGGTCACACAAAGACGAATACACAAACATCCAGACCCAGAACAGAAGTCCAAACTCATCATTCATATTTCTGTCTGGCCGGGAATCAAACTCGGCACCCACTGCGCTTCAGACCGGTATGGTGACCGCTCCGCCACGAGGGTCGTATTACGGTTTATTAGATACAGCCTGGTGACAGACAGGCGGACAGACGGCCAGACGGACAGACAGACGGCGGAATCTTAGTTATAGGGTATTCGGTAGCCTAAAATACTTGCAAATTTCAGACACTCGAATTTATCTGAAAGCATCAACAGGCTTTTAAATTTATTTAGTTCAGCAGCTTTCCGCGCACAATTCATAAAAATGAATGATTTATGTTATTGATAGTACTCGTATTATCGAGTTTTAATAAAAATAAAGTAAATCGCCCGATCCGTCTCGAAGTAGCTTTCTATGCTTCTTGGATACTTTGTCATGCAAATCCCGAAGTCTGAGTCGGCTGCAAATTCTATAATGCCGTTTTGCATTACAATCTGGATTGTGAGAAGCATAGATTGCGGATTTTTCCTCTTAAGCATTATCACGGTATTATGAGACGCTTGCAAATATCGTTACTTTTCTGCTACGTCGATCATAATAGTGAGTTTCGTTTGTAGCGAGTTTGGAATTCAAATTCGTGTACGTAACGCCATCTAACGCAATGATATTGCATAAACAAAATAAGAGATGTCATAAAAGCTGAAATATCAACAGCTAGGTCCTAGCAACTAGTGAAAAATAGAGATAGTTATAATAGGAAAATAATTTATAATAATTATGTAGCGTATATTACTCGTATATATAAATTGTGGAATAAAAAACATCTTACCCAAAACGATGTTTGTAATGGCTGCATAGTTATAGCACCATTATATTTTGTTTTCAAATAAAGTTACCAGTCCATTCTAGGATATATTGAGTTTCCAATATACTAACTGTGCTTTAAATGTTAGTTGATAAAAACAAAAGCAATAAAATTCGCATGTAAATCTCAAAGTTTCCGGTACAATAATGCGCAGTATTTTCATACAGCACACATTGTTTGTACAAACCTCGTGATAACTCACTTTCACCCCGTTCCGCTATCTGCTTTGTATACATACTTCAAGTTTCAATTAGTACGCGGTCGGATTGAGCACCGCGGCCTAGCCAGAAGGTCTCTCGCGAGGGCCCTCGACCTTGCGCGTTCGTACCTAATTGTCTTTTCAAATGTGTACTGAATTTACGTACTGGGTAATACTAGGTCATATTTTGTTTAAAATATATTTTACGCAACACACGTGAAGGAATTGATAGATATGAGAGTTTCAATAATGTCGTAGGTAACTAACAAGCGACAACTAGACTTTCCAAGGAGATTCAAAATAAGTACTACATAGTAATTATATACGGTATAAGGATTTACTGAGAGTTGTTAACAAATAATACATAATAAATTACAAATATTTATTAATATGTACAAGAGGGGTTACAAATTTAATAAATTAATTTAGACGTAACGTAGATGTTTTACCCTGAGTAATTTAAACCTAATATGAATATCATGAAGTAAAAGAAAATGACTACACAATGATAAATAGCTCTTAGAAACTAAGTAGGCACAAAACAAGTTTCAACAAGTTTTCTCCGAGATAAGCATGACCTTTACGAAATTGCTTTCTATTTTCTTCACTAATTCCATAATTCCATTAGCTAATTGTTTCCATATTTTACTAGATATATTTGCCGTTTCCAATTTTTCCTCTAATATATGTAGGTAGTCTAAATTAAATGGCTCGTTTTGGCTTCCATTGCCATCTTCATTCAGAATTTATCATCAACTTTGCTCATAATTATCGATCACATATATAAACCATATGAATGATATGAAATAGATGATAGAAATCAGCAATTATTTTTTTTCCAAATATTGGTAATAGTTTACTTAGAAGGATATTGACTTTGATCATATCCATAGTAAAATTCGACAATGAATAATCAAATTAGAAACAGAAGTTCATCTATTACTGTCAATTTTCGTTTTTATAAATTAGGAACATCATACAGTATTTAGGTATTAAATATGTGATCTAGATTTATTATAATATGACGGTAAAACTAAACTGAAGTAATTATATTTTGCGGTAAGAAGTTCTACAATGCTTCAGAGTTTCGGTTCTATACTAATTTTTGGACTAGATATTATGCTTCTCATCGTTCCTTTACCTTAATGTGGTCTCGTCGTAAATAATTTTCAGCGGGTCGTGTTTCATACCGGTGCCATTCTCCTCTTTTGTTACGTTGTTTGGGCGCTCGGGTAACCTCGTTCTGCAATTGTATTACTTTTAGGGCTCCGTGCTCTGTCTAAATTGAAAATTAAGATTATGTAACAGCTACCGTTTTCGTCGACTATCATAATCTTGGCTTTCTCTTGCATTTATTTGATTGTTGATTTTTATACGATTATACTACAAGTAAATGCGTTGTTGTACTCTGTGGTGTCGGTGTTGAATAGTACCACTCTCTCTCTTTTCATCCCTTCACATGGATGTACGTGAAAGTAACTTAATTCAAATGATAAGCAGCAGCGAATCCCTAAGATAATATATTACACCTATTTTCAACAACACGAATACCAAGTAACTATTGGCAAAAACCCTCTTTAAACGAGGGCTACGTAAACCTGAAAAGGTGGATGGATGAATGAAAATGCGTTGTATTTCGAAGGTATGACGCCAAGTTATGATATCACTTCTCATTACCTAGATATAACAATGCCTCAATAATAAAAGACTTTCAGTACAGCTGTTAGTAGGAATAAAGAAAATTCGATGGCTTTTTTATTACCTTAATTATCCTTTTTTGCTATATTAATATTTTACTTAAATTTGTATTATACCGAACCAAACAATAATAAGCACTAGACCTCGCCCCTTTCCTAATTTTATTTTCTTATTTTTCCCGGGTTCAAAGAAAAATCCCCAGCCTCTTTCATGGAGTTAGCACCCTTTTATAGTTATACTCGTACAAAGAGTACTTCCCAGAGGTCATTCTTTATAAAGGCTCGCTTTTGCTTCTATTTACAAGTTAGCTCATAAGAATAATTTGAAGATTTTCCTTCCCAACTGTAACTAAATTATTTGGGCGCCCATTTGGAAACTTCATAGACAGAAATGTTTGAAACTTTTGATTGCTCTTCATATTTGAAGTGTTGAGCTCAAATGGTACTGTACTAAACTGCTCCCTTTATCTTCAATTATGTCATATATTTCAATGTAATACGTATCAAAGAATATTAATAAATTACTAATTATATTAAGAATTAGAATGAAGAATGGCGACTTGTTTGCAGGAAGAAGCTTTTCATAAATAATTTTTAATAGGGCATTCCTGCAACGAATTGAACAATTAATTTTATTATAATTCTCAGATCCAATTCACTTCTTATTGAATAAGAGAGTTTTAGGCCATAATCCACCGCGCTGGCCATATAAGAATTTGTAGACTTTTTTATCTTTCTAAACCTTAATATTTTTAACGCACTCCCTGGTTTGTAGATTTCCTTACGTTTTTCTTCACCGTAAAGCAGTGATAATTAATTTGTAATACACGCACCATCAAAGGATAAAACGGTATATTTTTTGTGTCATCAATAACATGTAACGAATAATGTTATGTGAATTTGCTATCGTCGTGTCGCCGCCAGATTCTTTTTGCAATAAAGGCTTAGTCCCATTATTTATGACTTCACATTTGACATTACATTTCTTGTGACATAAGATTTGGTACTTAGAAAGAAAAACGATACTTGCTTTCTTATACATACAAAAATTGTCTACCAATTCGAATTTTCGCGGTAGATTGTAGCCTCAAACTCTTTAATTCTGAGAAAAGAACCGCAGAAATGGTACTACAATAGGTTGACGATGTACATAAAGAAAATAATATTTTATACGTTATCATGACGATTTCAATTCTCACGAAGCTGAAATTGCGAAGAACTTTTAAAAGGACCCGAGATTTCTCAAAAATTCATTGACGAATGCACTGCACAAGTACCTTTAGTTCCTTTGATACCGGAACATTGCGACGTTAGTCCCAATTAATTCGAACCTTGCTCAGAAGATTCTAGCACCAAGTAAGACTTAGGGTGGAGCAGTAAAAACTTGAATAGACCATTAAAAGTTGCGGAGACGGCGAACGGTTGTAGAGTTAATGAATTTCGTTTGCGACCCTTACGTTAAATTGTCTTCCCTTTGTTATCTGCTTTATATAAGGGTACGTTTTATTGCTTCAGCTATTCGTCTAGTTGTAGTCATTCTTATGACTTCTAGTCTTCATTTCATGACTTCAGCTCATATCTTCATTCTAAAACGCGGCTTTAATTTCTGAACCTTTATGAACGACAGAGGATATTACATTGTTGAACATTTGGCACATAATAAACATTTTGCGCAAATATTCGCTGTTTTCATTCACGAATAGAACTCTATTTTAGGTACATATATAGATACATATATTACTCTTTTTTATGAGTGCAAAGCTAATTATAATCTAGGATTTATTCGCAATTAACTTGTTAAATCTTAATGGAACCTAGAAGCCATGTAGGTACAACAGTACTTTTGGGCTTAAAATAATATTCCTTATCACCGCCGTCCGCTTTGTACTTGCCAAATATTTATTTTTCTAATAAAAATAAATTCGTAACTATTCTGGCGTTCCGCATAGCCAGATCGTGACATTTACTTAACGTAGCCACTTTTTATGGTTTCCATTACCAACGAATGGTCCTACTGGACGAACTACATAAACGAACAACGACGCAAATAGGGCTGTTAACGACATTTTCAGTCATTTCAAGGGTATCATTTCATAAATGTACTCAAACACAACATTAATTAATTTCCTCACCAAATTGCCAATTAAAGTTATTAACTTATTTTTTGTCTTTATTTAATTCAATATCTAATGGATCATGCCAAGTGTATGACTAAGATATAATACAGGAATATTGTTATTTAAAAAAAAATCTTTTTCCTAAATAAAAATTCTTAGAAAACTAGTGAAATTAATATTTTCTGTAAATCTAATGTAATTTTTTTAAATCAGATTTTGGCATTTAAAGATCTTATTTTACATACAAAAGAATCTGAAACATATCTGAAAGCGTGAGGAAAACTATCGTGAATAATCGATAAATAAAGTTGTTTATGTGAAAATCCATGTCGTATAGTAAATCAATGAAGTAAAAACAGGTTTTCTCCGAACTGTTCTGTATCCTGGAGCTTAATTACTGCCAGCTACCATCTGTTGCAAGAATTGAACCCCGTATAAAAGATAATATCACAATCCTGCCTGAACATGTTCACGCGGTAATATTTATTAATGGTCACTTGTGCTCTAAGTTTTTGCCTTTCGTCCCTTGCAATTCTTTTAATAGTCATTATTGCAATATAAAGCTTATATTGTAATTGTGAGAGTTTATTTTTAGTAACGTTAGGTTATTGTTAGATTAGACAATTTTAAAAGTGGAAACATATTAAAGCTATGAAATTAACTTTTTTTTTATAATTTATATGAAGTAGCAAACGAGCAAGCAACCCACCTGGTGGCAAGTGGCTACTGCTGCCCATGGAGATTTGTAAGTAACTTCATATAGAACAGGGGCTATGCCACTCCCGAGGACTGAGATGGTCGCCTCATATAAAAGCTTGCCGAGTGAGATATGGTATTAAGTTAAATATTATGGTTTTGCTATATCGATTACAATCCATTAACTTATATTTTAACAGACTTCCCAAAGGAAGAGAGGTTATCTATTCGTCACGTCTATATACATTTTTTGAGCTACGACTATTTAAAAGAGCAAACGTATTTGTCGCCGTGGGTCAAGGGGGGGATCGGTTCATTTTGTGGATGTAGTAGAAGACAAAGAGACAAAATGTACAAGACGGACAGCAGAGTATTCGTGTAAGATTAATACCCGCTGTAATTACCAACACGCATGCCAAGTGCGGTGGCTAGGCAAATTGACATTAAGATCTAATGTTTTCTAACTATTTTTTGCATGCACTTATTATATTATATCCGTGCAAAAAAACTTTCCGACCTATCTAAAGAACACAAGCCTAATATTCATAGAAAATGTTAGAAAGTTCGGACGAAACTACGTACATACTTTGTGCACACAGAGAGAAGTCTCAGAACAAATTTATAGCAGATATACATATAGCAACGATCCAATCAGTTCTCTAACCGCTTAGACTAAAATACTGTAACTTCATGTCGGCGCAACTTGTAACAACTTCAAACAAGATATTAGTGGGCACTTAGCCCACGCATGTGCGATGTTCGCGATCAATTTCACAAAGTAAACCATAGGAGAGCGGCTGACGTTAGCCAAGCCGGAAGCTTGTATAAACAGACGTGGGTCGAACGCACACGTCGGCTTCACTTTAATTTCTAACATGTAGTTTAATTTTTGGTACCTCAAAAAATAAAACCCTAATAGGAACTCTAAATATGTCAGCCCTCTGTGATTTTGTTCTGACATTTAAACAAATACACGCGGGCTACCTATCAAAGTGTCACATATGATGAAGCATGTCTACACTATTAATTTGTCGAGCTGTGTTAGTTTTGGACAGTTTTGAAGTGTTTATTTTTACTGTATTTTTAAGTATGACCTTACTTAACCTTACAGAATCTTACTTACTTCCACTTTCATTTCTTAAAAAAAATATTAAAAAAAACACCTTAGCTCTTATTATTTTATGTCTTTGACGCCATTAATAAATGTTATTATAAGCATTAAACAACAATCCTTTAGATAAAATATTAACTCGTCAAAAATTAATAACAATTATATTTAATAAAATAAATATTATATTAATTTCCCTCTGGCCATTTGATTTACTGTTGAGTTGTCGTGCAATTTTGTGACAAAAGAAATGTTAAAGAATCTGAATGCTTTTAAAATTAATGCGGCGAGGTCGTCATTGCGTTTTCCTTATAGCTCGTAATTTGAAATATATTTATCGTTCCTAATATTTCATTTTCCTCTCGATTTTGAACGATAATTTATCATCGAAAAGTGTCCTCGGAGATTTAACTTATAAATGTCAAATATCAACCATTAAATATGTCGGTTTGTCTGACTGTCAACTAGGACACAATAATGTTTCTACAATTGTATGTGATGTTTTTGATACCACTGACGTTTTTACTTATGGCAAGCTCTTAAATGTAGTATGAAAGTAGCATAAAATGGTTCACGTTTACAAGGTTCGCAACATTCTACGGAACAGAGATTCTACTTGAAGCCGTGTTGCTATTCACGAAGACCTAGATGGTCGCCTCATATTAAATGAGCCCAATCAAATCCTGCCAGCGAAACACAAAAACTGCTTCACTAGTTAGTTGTGGCGATGGTACTTCCTCGCTCGAAACATACTCGTTCTACCAGTTTGTAAAAACTAACTAAGTATTAGTTAAATACCATTGCAAACAATACATAGCCGTTAACGCAATATTACTTTACAACTTAATTTCAGCGGTACTTCTGATTCGATACACTCCGTCTTGTGCAAACTGCCTTATGTTAATAACAGGTACTGAAGCTCTCTCAAATAAATTCGAGGCGCGGAAGTCGAAAGACAAAACACGATTATACAGGCCCTCCAATCGAAATTGAATTCTATTGGAATCGAATACGATCCTTTATCGAGTGCCTATTCACCCGCATATTGGTTTTTTTTCTATCAATGGAAGTTGAGTGTTTACGTGCTGATGAAGCTCGCGGGCGTAAGGCTTAACTCAGATAAACCGTGATAAGCTTTTCGATTGAAAATATATATTTTTTTACGTAGAATACAGTCACGTAGTCAGTACAGACACAACAAAGTACAGTAAAGTCACAACTACATCTTGCGTTCATAAGAGCCGTCATACATTAAAACTATGCGACGGTGCATTACATCCCCGCTTGTAAACGCCGGAATACATGATGCGTTACACGACGCAAATTGCATTGCGAGTCGCAAAACTCAAGCAGCATCGCCGAATTTGGTGGTAGCACCTTAGCGCTTCTCTATGTCAACCCTAAATAATCTACAAATACGAGTAACGTTGGGGCAATTGCAATTTGTATATGTGACCAAAAATGGTAAATGTAAAGTCTTACAGACGTTTTCCAAACAGCTACTAAATTGTTCCTTCCACCACCAATCCGTAATTGTAATTGCAAGACGAATAAGTGTAGTAAGCCATCAAGCGCCCTTTTGTTTCATACTCCGAAGCTTGATAAATCAGTAACAAGGTAGCACGTCTGAGGCATCCCCATCTGTATATTTTTCGCTAAGTAATTTCACCACGGCGTCGATGATAGATTTTCGTTTTACCAGCTGCGGTTAAATCGAATACGTGTTAGAAATGCGGTGTGTACTCGTTTCTATTTATTTGCGGCTGCGTACGTGCTTTATTGGAGACCATCGGTAATTGCGCTGACCGATACCAGTGGTTTAATAAAGCCTAGTTCGATTTTTTCTTATTTTATACAAGTAGCAATCGAACATGCAGTCCACCTGATTGTAGGTTATCAACCCCAGATAGAATTAGACCTCTATCCTTAGGTCATCCATATGCGTTGCTACCTGTGAGGTAATGTGTAATCACATGAAGTATGTCTTCCATACCAAACTCTTGAAAACTCTGTTATTCGGCAAAAATGTGCGTGGGATCAAATCACTAAATTTCACCTAAAAATGTTAACGATCAAAAGATTAGCAAAAATATACGACATCCTATTAAAATTAAAGTTTATTATACTATTTAATGAATAAATATGGACGTAATAATTGAAACAATATACGCTAACAAGTCGTTTGTAGCGCGTGTATGTAGCAAGGACTGATTTCACCCTTGGGACTGTAATCTAATTTATGTTTTAGGTAATAATTGTTAAGTAATGAAAGTCCTAAAGATTTATAATTTAAATTAAAACAGACATACCCTATACTCATCGTACAATAAAAAACTCAAACTTCGGTCTTTTCAGTGTTCGTCAATAAAAAAATACCTAAAAACAGGTCGTCACTTGGGGCGACCCCTTATTCTAATAAATATTTTGACATGCCTTGGAAGAAACTGCTTAAAATCAAATGAGCACTAATTTACATAAACCAAATATCTCATAAAACAACGAGACAATGTCTTTGAAATCGGTACGCAATCTCCTGTACTCAGAATTATATTTATCTTAAGTACTTAGTATTTCGCGAGGGAAATGGCGAAGAGGCAGACAGAATAACGCGGGCGTATTGTCCGCGACGGTATAATCAGAAACCGCGAGAAATAAAGCGGATCTGAAAGGCCAGCCGCGATATTAAATGGGGCTTTCTAAAGGCCTGCCCTTGAAGCTGTCAAGGACTTTCTTAAGGCTTACGCGATTATAGAGGCCCGTAGGCTTTATGAAAAAGGTTCAATGTTCATTCGTCCGAAGTGCCGGTACGAATTTAATTTGAATCGAGGCATATTTTATTGTGTAAACTTTAGTAATAAGCAGTTCATTTGATGTATTTTTTTCGTTAATTCATCTTCAGTAATTATCTATTTATTTATATTTTTTATTATTAAAGCAGTGTCGTTGGAGTATTTCTATGCAAGTAATGTTACAAATTAATCTAATGAGTGCTAATGTATCTGATACCTTATGTTATCATAGTTTCTGTATGTACTTAAACTCCTATGACACTTCTATCAAGACTTCGAAATTTTTCTACTCGTAAGAACTACGTGTAATTAAACATGATGATGCGTTTGACGAAGCGGTTACTATATAGATAATCCGCAGATGTTCCCGGGTCCTCACTGACCAGGCAGATATTTGTGACTAGATGTTTGTGTATCTAATGGCATCCACAATACAGAATCTAACTGCAGAGTTAAACGTCTATACAAAACGCCTAAAACCTGTATATTTAGAAAGGTGGTAAAGTGACATCACACCTGTATCTGTCTAGTAGCATATTGGAGGAAGGGTAATACTCCAACCCAAATGACTCCTCTGGGGTAGCAATGTACCTGTATAACCTTGGGTAATTTGATCTTATACGGGTCGACTACAGGTTTCCATGGGAGACAGTAGCCACTTACCATTAGGCGGACTGCCGCTCGGCCCTTTGCTATTTCCATATTATAAAAACTTATAATAAAAGCATTTTGTAATAATACACTCATATGTACAATTTTAGTACAATTTTATTAATGGTATAAATCACATGTATAAGCCCCGAGCAGTTTGTCGGCGTAATGTTCAACTTTTGTTCGCTTTACGACCGCCCTAACCGGTATCTTGTTCATTCCGTACGCACTTGTCTTTGGAAAAGATATACAGTTTGCTAAATATGTTCAAGGTGAACCAATTCGTGTTATTATGGTCTGTTGGAATAATATATTGTTCGTTAAATCGTTTACGTTTTTCCATATATTTTAATATCATATTTAAGTACTAGCTGAGCCCGCGGTTTCACCCGCGTTTAAAAGAAATGTAATGTGACATACATAATATAACCGAACGTTTATCGATTCAAGCAACGACTCCAAAATCCAGTTTGATACTTAATACTTCATACACTTTCCTCAAATGAGCTTAAACACTATTTTACACTTTTTAAATAAGTAAATGGTTTCCGCACCCGTACATTTTTTCGTGATAAGAAGAGGCCTAGGTAATTTTCTGACCCTTATGCAAACACTATGCAAAAAATCGTGCCATGCTATGTTAAATAAAGCAAAAACCGAACTATCTCACAGGCACCTTATTTGTCATTTTAATAAGTAACCTATATGTTATACCAAACTATAATCTATGTCTATCACGTGATGTCATTTTTTGACCTTTTTAGCTCCCCCCCCCCACACCCCTTGGTGTTGTGATCACCCATGGTGAAGTAATCTAATTTTATTGTAGAAAATTAAGGACTACAATAGTAACGTCTACAGGTAGACAGAAAGGTTGCCGGTTGGTTTTGACTGACATAAAAATAATAAAAATATTTTATAGTAGGTAGGAAGGTTTTATATGAAAAATTATTTAATTTAATGTACAGTGTGCTCAGACCAAAGATTAGCAAGACTATTCAACACCAATAACTGGATAAGCATCTTGCAAGTCACTTGTATAAATATATGTAACGCCGCTTTTCGGTGGACTAATCTCGCTTTTGCCGAAAAAAATAATATACGTGATATATAAGTACATCCCCCCCTAGTGACATTTCGTTATATATTAAAAATTGCAGCAGGTATAGATATTGATAACCACCGGAGCGTATGACTATGAATAACACTATAATAGTTACATAGGCAGAGCGTGTTAAAAAAATAAGTTAAGTTCTTAATAATTTAACAAACTGTTTCACCCGTTTATTTATGTATACAAACTCCAAGCATCAATTGGTAGTGATTTAGGATACATACAGCTCCATCTGTAATCCTTTATTAAAACTATACACTACGTGAATCAATTTATAAACTCTCGACATGCCTGCTCCCGGTACCTTATGAGTATCGTATCGCAATATCTCTTATCTTACCCAAAAGGCCGAGAAGCGATACGTAAATTTTAATTCCGAGCATATTTAATATTTATACGAACTTACACACATTCAAAACAGCGTGATCAGAATCAAAATGCATCGCCACCTAATATAAAACACAACACTGCCGTCATAATTAGAAAGTACGTACCTACACTTTTTCTTTAATATGTCAATCGATGTTACGCCGTTAGATGGCAGCGTATCTTATTATTACGTGAACTCAATATGACAGGTGGCGATATTACGACTGCTATTTGCACCATTATAATTTAAAATACTCAACAATTCGAATTTTACGGATATATGTTTTCGGCTCGAAATCAATATTTTTTATGTTTTATTATTTAGGTAAGGTTTCAATCGAGTCTATCGTACCCCTTGACGGAATTATTTACACAGATGACGACTTCGAAAGAACGCTGGCTCGCCGAGATTTAAATGTTTCGCTGCTAATTACTTCTAACGAC
>DWNE01004784.1:0-14734 GCA_018249875.1 Cecropterus toxeus | reverse complement strand
ACAACATTGCAAATACAAACTTAAATCTAATCTTATTCACGAAAAGAGTTTGTGAGCAAACGAGGAGTTTCAGCTTCTGCTAGCACGAGTGAGCTCGTGCAGCGCTGTTTTTCAAGCTTGTCCTCTCCCTTGGATTTGGTTTGGGTTTTAAAAGTACATTCCCCGATCGCGGTTACATTATTAATCTCCTCTAGCGAATAGAAGGCTTAAAAGCTAATTATGTACGTAATTAACGCACTGATCACTCTGTGCATTTGTGTGTGTGTATATGTGCGTGTGTGTAGGCGTGTGTTTGTGTTTATGGGTTCACGCATAGGCATAAATAAGGTTATGGGATAAATAATTATAAATAGTATTGTTATTTTTTATCAGATTGAAGCAAATGAGCTTGCGCTCCACGCTCCGCCCATGGACATTTATAAGTAAGCTTATATAGAACAGGGGTTCCATCTGAAACCGATCAAAGATCCGTTGCTATTCCCGAGGATTAAGATGTTCGTCTCATATAAGTGAACCGGCAACTACACCGTTCCAACAAAACACAAGAACTGTTTCACGCTAGAAATAAGTGTGGCGGTGGTACCTCCCCGGTCGTAGATAGTAAATTATAGTAGATTAACACCGCCACAATTAACGCCAACTAATAAATTAATTCGTGTAAGGTCGAAATATGTTTTTTTTGGTCACAGTACCTAATAATATAATTAATTAAGATTATGGAATTAGTTGATATAAACACGCATGATATTTGCAAGTTGTCCACGCTCGCAACCGATGGGATTGGTCTAGGCTTGGCTTTTAAATTATTGCCGAGTGTGACAATACATAAAACTGCTGTGATTTATATTAAGCGTATAAACTTTTATAACAAACCATGCATAGCCTAAAACTGCGAATATGTATCTAGATCTACTTATTTTCTAAGGAGCCAAGAGAGGGCTACAGTCAGCTTTAATATATTCATTTCGTTATTGACACACTTGTTTTCTCCAAATCGAATTATTTTTATTTTTTATAATAACATTTTATGAAAGCTTTTGGAAGATTTCATCAAAATTGTACATAATTTTATTGGTCACCTTCTAGTTATATCCATAATTATAATAATAAATCGTTCCTATAGAAAACAAGGAGTTCGTTTTATTTTCTATAGTTTTTTATATAGTTTATGACACCCCAATAATTGAGATGAATGTAACATCTCATATGTGATAATCCATCAAGCCGTTTAATCTGTAGAGCGTGCAAAAGAAATGGACATACTTGCTGCTTGCTTGCTCAGTGAATAGCGTTTACTTATGTTTATCTAGAATTACGTGTTTCTAATAGTGGAAAATTAAGTATAAGAGTCGCTTCAGTGGTTCCCATTACTTACTGTACGTAAACAAACTAATTGTGAAATATTAGTATATATATTACGGTCATAACATAAATATTATCCAACTCTTGTCGTTCCAATATGAATATGCTGTATTAGGTAACATATAATATATTACCATAAACATAATGGTGATGATAATGATTATTGTTTAATAATTAAGTTAATGATACTTCTGTCATAGTTAACATTGTGTTTTACGAGTTGTTTGCACTTCCCTCAGACAAAAAAGTAAGACGAAGCCACACGGAACTTCTCCAGAAGAGGATTGGAAGATAACAAGCGCCATAGAAGTCATTCATAACGGTATCGCTTTTTAGGGTACCGTAGCCAAATGGCAAAAATCGGCATCCTTATAGAATCATCATGTCTGTCTGTCCGCCCGTTTGTCCGTCCGTCCGTATGTCACAGCCACTTTATTCGGAAACTATTAACAAAATAGAGTTGAAACATGGTAGGTAAGTGTATTCTGTTAACCGCTTTCCGAATTATGTACAAAAATACCGAATATGTATTTAAAAATCTGACAGAAAGTGTTCACTATAATTTGTACTGTAAGCTTCTTAGTATATTACAGGGGTTCTATTTGAAGTCAATTAAGTTTAGAGGGCGGCAAATTCAAACTATGCAAACGAATGCGCATCTCATCATTGATTTAACTTTGACCATTGGGACGCCTAGTGAGTATGCAGTGACTCTCTTGACACGTATACATTTTAAATGACCACCAATTATTGGACTCCTGATGGCTGAAATGATTAAGATGGTAAAAATCAAGAGGCAGCATTTTTAAGTTTTTTCCCTGCCTAAAAATAATTGAAGATCCGGGGCTGATCATAGTCAAACATTAGATAGATGTTGCTATATCTATCCAACCTTTCTAATGAATTATAGCACTTCTGTACCACGAAATACCTTATAGCCAATACTGTCTGTACCATAAGGGCACATGGGGCCAGTGCCCAGGGCCCCCATCCTCAGAGGGCCCCGAGGGACCGATTATTTCTCTCACAAAGATTTGGGGGGCGCCAAAACAAGATTTGGCAACGGAGTTAGATATTGTTGTTTTTTTTTTGGTCGTCAAGTTAGATATAGTCGTATTTTTTTGGTCATCAAGTTAGATATGTCGTTTTTTTTTGGTCGCCAAGTTAGATATTGTCGTTTGTTTGTTTTGCCAACTGAAACTTTTGATTTCTTTTCATTCTAAAAGGGCCCTAAATTCTTGTGCGCCCAGGGCACCAACATAGTCTAAGACGGCACTGCTTATAGCTACTAGCTAATAGTTCTTAAATGGAACTGTGCCCTAACTAAAGCTTTAAATAATATCCAACGATATCAAATATAACTACTATCTAACATAACTAGATATTTATTCTTTACATCATCTTTTTGATTGCATTGATCGGGAAAAACTATGTAATGTTTGAATAACATTGTTTGAATATACCAAACAATATTTGCGAAGAAGGTTAGACTCGTGTTTTCTGTGGCACGACATTGGTTCGTATGGAGGTTTAAGTTTAAACGGTGTGAAATTATATGACATCATGTTGAATCTTAAGTCACCGCAAATTCTTGGAGTCATTTGATAAAAAACGTCATTGTACAGGTAATATTTACAAACTAACCAGCTGCGTAGTTTTACTTTTGACGTGAAACATCTATTGGCGTAGGAAAGCCTGATTATTGGCGTCGCGAAGCTTGCCGTGGCGACGGGTTCACCACGTCGTACACAACCACACCGTACGTTTTACTATATATTTATTTCCTGTCGCAACCTTGTCTTTTATGCATTATACTCCTAAGAATATAATGTTCACATCTGCTAGATATAAAATGGGCCAATAAGCGCCGCGATAAGGCAGACAGCAGGCATTTCTAATATATTTTACTTTTAATGAGAGAATAATTTAAAATTCGTTTCGTTAATTAATCTTGGCACCAATACTGCACAGATGTCATGTTCAGAACGTTTCGATACGGCTAAGACAAAAAGGTGGAAAATTACTAAATAATTAATCGAGCCATAATTGAACGCCTCAACGCTAACTCAAGTTATATGAAACATTTATTCATAGCTACATAAACTTTATTTAAAAGAAAGTTAAGAATTGAACATTTAACATTACTAGTACTAATTTTATTATTAGGAAAAATTAGGCATCAAGCTTTCTCTAACTAAAAAGGCAAAATATGTTAAATATTCTCTGATATATGTCAAGGTTTGCAATGTTTACATGAGTTTTAAAGGCATTAGCATCGACTGCCACTTTAAACAATTCAACGGGTTTGACATTGAACACACTTAAGTTTGAGAAACACTGACCACTGATATTAATTAATTAATTTGTTGATTAAAGTTATCTAAAGATATAATAATGAATAAAACAATGTTAGACTATTAACCAATTAGTTAATTTTCTCACTGATACGTCCTCGTTATATTTAAATAATTACAAATGTCAATGACCTTTGTTTATCCTCAGTTATACAAGATGTTTAGTAGACTTCATTAAAAAAGGCATTATGTATAAAAACTGCATAAAGCCGCTGACGTGTGTTTTAATGTATCAAAACTTCCGATTGTTTATTTTTACAAAAATAATGTAGCGTATGTATGTAAAAACGTGTTTATATGCGCCGCAAACATAATAAATGTTTTTATTACAATTCGTCAATTTGTATGACCGTTTTACAGAAGCAAATGGGCGGATTTCTGTGAATATTTACAAAAAGAGAGAACTTTACAGGGGTTGATAATTATCAAAATTAGCTTTCTGCACAATATCTATTTAGGGATTTCTTATACTAAGTACCTACGCCTTGTTTAAATGTAAAAAAAAACCGGGACAACGTTTCTTTGTATGGAATTTTGATTTACATCCCCAAGCACTCAAAAGTCATGCTGATTGCAGTTGAGTTTCCAGATGTATCCTGTCCTACAGCTTCTAGAGCAAGCCAGCCAGCTGTTACAAAGAAGTGTTGGTAGCAACATTGAGGTAGCTCAAGGACCATGTCGGAGTGCCTCCTATAAAAGTGCCTTCCTGACCACATCTTTCATAACAGGATGCCCAGGTGCTATGTTATACCAATGCTATTTTGAGGCTGGAGTGAGCAGCGGTAAAGCCGTAGTCAAACTACAAATCTTAAATCTTAAAACTTTCTTTGTAAAGAAACATATTAAGTAAGAAGGGTAACATAGACTTACTTTGGTCTGGGTGGTAAGGTTTAGGTCGCACTGCGCTGAGGGCAGGATGAAGGACATCGAGATGACGTCCATCTCCTCTGAGGTGCTGACGAGGCCGCACACGGCCAGCAGCAAGTAGTGGAAGCGTCCATATCCTGTACAAAACATTTAAAATTTATACAACTATTCAAATTCCTAAGTTCTGTTAGCAAGCTCGATGACCTCAGGTAGCACTTTGATCAAGGGTTGATTACAGATGTCCAGGGAGTTACCAATCAGGCCGATTATACTTCTACCATGTCCCAGTAGTTGCGGGGCCAGATTGGAGTTACGGTATTCGATGGCAGTTGTAAGAGGCGATTTAAAGAGGCAACTGGGATCTTACATGATTGACAGCTCATGTCGACAACCGTCGGCGACGTTCGTCGATTATCAGCGATTAACAATCGAAAAATGTCGTTGACGATAGGCAACTATACTCAATGTCAAGTGGTAGCAGTCGACGACCGTCAGCGACGGTCAATGTACTCACTCACGACACACGGCAACAATTGGCGACAGCCTGCGACGATTGTCGACATGAACTGTCGCTCGTGTGTTGCCTCCCTTACACCCCTCTTCTAAGACGGCCATAGGAAGGAAGTCGACATCACGCGACATACCAACGTTTGTTTGTGCTTATTTCCACGAACGCCGACACACCACAACAGCCTGCCTCGTGTCGTACGAGCTCCTTCCCAGAATGTCGTGTTTACGTCCAAGAGGTCTCTTGCAACGCGAGCACTTTTCATTCATAAATCACTACTCATTACTGCTTCCTCTCTTCAAATTACAGTTTTACAAGGTGTTGGGTTACATTGTAATATGTTTAATAATACGTGTAACGTCGTAAAATATGGTATGCAGGTATGGTTTCAATTTCTAATGCTTTGTTGTTAAGATTGTATGGTTATTGTTATTATTTTGTATTTTTTATATATTTAATTAACAAATTAAGTACGTAGTTATTTAATATCGACAACAAATTAATATTTTAAGGTTGGCATGGGTGTTTATCAGGGGCAAGTTTAAGAGATGAAAACAAGCTTAGGAGTGGAAAAAAAATGTTCAAATAATTTTTGTTTTCCTTTTGTGAATTAGTACAATTAATTACAAAATGTAATTAAGTGTACTAATTCAAAAAATTGAAATTCTTTTTTGAATTAGTACACAATTACAAAATGTGATGTAACTTGGAATAAAGAATTAAACCACGGATTGAAGCCCAAAATTCATTCATACCACTATTATGATACATAAATTACAGAAGAAAATACAAAGGTACTCAAGCCATATTTTACTTACCGGCTAGTTCGATGGCCTTCTCGAAATCAGCCTTTTCTGAGTTCGATCCCTTCTCTGGATCGTACTTCACTGGTGTCTTCAATGACGGCACGACACCTGACAAGAGCAAAACAAATAAAGCCTTTAATCTGTGTAACATGTCACGACAGTCTTTGTAACATGTAAGTGTATTTTAATAATTAATTTATTCAGATAACGATATGCCGACTAACTTACACGTATGTATGAGACGACCAACCTAGTCCTCGGGAGTAGCAACGTATCTGTGATCGACTTCAGATAGATCCTTTGTTCTAGATGAAACTGCATAGCTTACAAATGTTTAAGCAACTGCTTACAAATGTCCATGGGAGGCAGTAGTCACCATCAGGTAGACTGCATGCTCGTTTGCTATTTCAATCTGATTAAAGAAATACTGATACAATATATACTTTGACGACCCGCGTGGTCGAGCGGTTACCATACCGGTCTGACGCGCAATGGGTCCCGGGTTCGATTCCCGGCCAGACAGAAATATGAATGATGAGTTTAGATTTCTGTTCTGGGTCTGGGTGTTTGTGTATTCGTGTTTGTGTGCCCATGGCACCCGCGACACAGGAGAGAGTCCTAGTGTGGAGCTATGAGTGTAGAAGGCGTGTATAAAAAAAATAGGTACTTGGTAAAATTATTACTCTACTCTAGCAGCCGAAAATCTCTTTTTTATTCGCTTTTTTTCACACATGGGCTACGGGTTGCCAATCTTTGTTATAGGCCTAGACTATAGAGGCTTCCTAAACTTTACTATGCTGTGTCCCGGTTGTAACCTGGCGTCCCTCTTGTGACCCACCAAAACGTCACAAACGAATCACAAATTTATACGAAGGTTAAAACAGATTCCAATGCCCACAAAATGTTATATGTATTACAACTTAAAAATATACCTCAAATTAAAAAGGAAGTCTTGTTTATTTTTATTTAAGGTACAATTTTTACCTCAATTTTTCTTTTAACATTAACATGTTTTATAGTAAAAGAAAAAACGATGTGCTGCGACCCGGTACTTTATGACCCGACCCGATATCGGGACCGGTGGTCCGGTATCGGGTCGGGACCCATCATTTGGGAACCGCTGCTAAACACAAATATACAAAGAGCTGCATTTGTTACAACAGACGTCAACAGTTTACTGCTACAAGCGGCCCAAGTATGAGTTTCTCAGAGGAATGCCTTAAGCCATAGTCCTGTGCGCTGACCAAGGGAGAGTACGAGGTGCATTATTACTAAAACTGTATTTTAACAATTTAGTATTCATTTCTCATATTACACAATAATATATTGCTCTGGCTTTATTCCGTCTTCGAGCAAGCATCCATGCTCCGAGTAAAACCTGCTCCGAAGACCTAATTCTAGAGAAGCACAAGTTTGATCGTTTTAGGATCTTCTCACTCTATTGCATCACTTTAGCATTTCTTCCCCGATACCAAAAAAGGCTGTCACTGTTTCAACCCTTAAAAGTGTATTTAATATTCTTTACTTAGATCATGCTTAATCTTATTCCCACTACAAAAAGTGTATAAGGAGAGGACAACTGAATATTCTTTACATAGATAATGGTTAATTTACAGACATCGTCGAAGGCGTTAACTAGTTGTTTAATAAAACTATTTACATATGCCACTTAACGTTTCGGATGTACACAAATAACACAGACAATTTACTTCAAATATGACGAAGTATTCAGGTAAGTTGTAAAAAAATATAGCCGTATATTCCCTTGTTCTTCAACGAGCAAGTTTTAATGTTTGATTGCAATGATTTCAAGGTTTTATTTGGAATGTAACTTAGTTTATTGTTTGCAATTTAATATGAAACTCGACTAATACGCGGAACCCTTGTCAAATTGGATTCGCTCTTTAAAATATTTGCTTTCAAACTTGATTGGTTTTATCTGCGTCATCAGTAAAAATAATTAATACATTATTTGTATTTTTAAACTACTAACGTGCACTAAAGTGAACGTTAAGTACTATCAACAATTTCTAAAGACTTGGGACCAGAAGAGAGCTATTGTATCCTCTTCCTCTGTCTATAGGTTTCCGGGGATGTAGGCAGTGGGACGGTGAGCCCATAAGGATACTGTAGTACCCTTTGAAGATTCCTCCCCCCGTCAATAAATACTCCTTACACAAACCTAAACAGAGGATACCTATATAATTATACTATATTATTTGTTAATCTTTCCAAAAAAGAGGTTATCCATTCCTCATATATATTTTTGGGGTTCTGTACCTAAAGGGAGTAAACCCTATTACTAAGACTGCGCTGTCCGTCTGGCCGTGTGTCCGTCTGTGCGTCTGTACATCTGTCCGTTTGTCTGTCACCAAGTTGTATGATGAACCGTAATAGCTCGACTGTTTACTTTCTTAAAGATGATGTATTTCTGTTGCCGCTATAACAAAAAATACTAAAAATTTAATAAAATAAATTACTTAACTGCGAGTCGGATGAAGAGTTCTGTACTTATCTACAAAAAAATCACAATTGTTACATAAGACCTCGCCTTGGATATTTATTTTATTTGTTTTTACATCATCTTCGGATATACATCATCAATGAAAATTTCTACTATCTAGCTATCAGTGACTAAGATACAGCTTGGTGAGAGACGGACAAACAGATGGACAACGGAGTCTTAGTAATAGATTTCCATTTTTACCGTTTTGGGCACGGAACCCTAAACATGAACAATCAATGGTGTTTTCCTGGGATTTAAGCTCTAGTCCTTTTCAGAGTCCATTGTCAGGATAATAATTGTACACGTCGTATAAAAATATTTAAACTAATGAGTTGAAAACACTTTCGCTTGTTGATTGTATTAATTACCTATGATACTAGTTACACTCTTAGATAACAGTTGGTATACGTACATAAAACTGTATTAATTTATTATATAGGCGTGTATCTCTACATGTTTGGTATTTAATATTGGATCGCTAGTGTTTAAATTGCGTTTAATGAGTAAATTTAGATAGAAATAGTCCTATGAGAAACCCATTTGATTAAGTACTAAGAACTAATAAGAAAGTTAGGGTCGAGGTAAGTTGTTGATGATGACTGTTTTTTTTAACTATTTCTGTTTTTAACCTATTTCGCCCCAATACCGACATTGTTAAGCATTGCTGTATTCTGTTTGGAAGGGTGTGGTAAGGGAGACATACATGAGTATACTTTCCAAGGTGTTGGAACTCAGTAGTAGGAGTAGGAACGAGTCTGTGACCAACATAAGACTCTGATCTGAAGTTGATTGCAGATGTCAATAAGTGGCAATTCTTTATAGGGAAGGGCAGATCAAGAATCTTGAGAAGGGGGGGGAGATCGAAAGTATGTAGTGTTAATAGTGGTTTTAATGAGTAGCTCACATCAGTAGTGGAGGTAAAATTAAATAAACGACAAGAAGTACTTATTATTATGAATCACATAATAAGTACTTAAAAATTCTCATACTCGACATCAATTTTTTGAGGGAGGGGGTTTAGCTGCCCCCTCCCCCTGCCCGTATCTGGCTATGCCCATGGCAGTGTAACTTCCGGAGTCGAACCAAAAAGAGGTTTTACCACATTCAAAAGTCCTTTAAGAGTGAGAAATGCACAGAAATCAGAAATGTATTGCAAAGATAAGCGAAAAGAAAAAAATAACTAGTTATTTTATCATGAAAAACTTACCAAGCTCTACAGTTTTGGAACCTGGGCCGTTCAGTCGGTGGTCACTTGTTACATCACAATCTGAAACAATTGAGTTAATATATTAGTGATACGCTATGAATATACAAAAATCACTTATTTACCTCCAATAACATAGGGGGTACTGAGAAATTGTCAGTTCCAACATAATTATCTAATTAATATCGGAGCTGATTAATTCAGCATGAAATTTACCGGATACTATTTTATCTTTTCATTATTAAGGTATTATTTATTTTTATCCCTTGGTTTAATTTATCTTTATTCCATTTTACTCTTACCCTATCCTTTAGAGTCTAAAGAACCTTTCTAAAGCTTAGAAATCCACGGGACAAAAAAGACATCACACAGCTAAAACAAGGAGTGACACTACATGATTATAAAGGTTATAAAAAGCTTTCTATTAATACTTTATAGGTATTATAAACAATTCGGTAGTCATTGTATATATTTTCTATAATCTAAACGAGGCATCACGCATTGATTCGAAGGTCGTATATCAAAAAAGTTAATGCACTTTCAACCGGATCTGGAGCGTTTCAAAGTTTATATCGGTAATAATTTATTCGCTTAAAACCATCAAAAAATATTTATCTTATGTTTCAAAAACTAATGTTTATCTTTCAGATATTTATTTGGTAAGATAAACATAATTATTTTTGTGCCTTGCTCGCGAATCCATGGGAGATGATAAAGGCGTATTGATATGAAGAAGTGGTCTGTAGTCTGTTATAAGAGGCGATTAAAAGAGAGCTTTTGGAGTTGCGGTCAGTAAGAGTAGGAGCTCAAGCCGCCCAGCCAGCGACCCCGCACGGACTACGGTATATTAACCACCCACTAAACAGTGGGAGTGGTATAAAATCTTTTATATTTAGTATTATATTACAATGTTTTAATTAACATTGTATTATTATGTATAGATGGTAAGGATCTGGGAGGTACTAAGTTTCCTTGAAAATTGCCTGGTTAAAGAGTGTACCCGAAGAGGCCCGAATATCCTTGTTCCTTGTGCCCTTATGTCGACTTAACGTAGCAAATGAGAGACCACAGGTAAGACGTCCTGTATATTGATTGATTTACGGTATATGTGGCCGCAGATTATTGTAAGCACTGAAAGGTATGAGATTAATGTTGTTCTCCCAGGTATCGCCCGATAGAGACATAGCCTTCCACTAAATACTAATAGAGATCACGGAGCGTTTTACGTAGCGCTGTAAACGTCTAAGTATGTTTGTTTTTCTACTTTTCAAAATCCAAAATACAGCAGCGTAACATAGCTGTTTTGACGCAGAATTAGGTGACCATCTATCAACATTAAATCCTCCGACACCACTAAAGCCGCTATTTTTTTTCTCATGGGCATAACATTGCAATGATCGTCAACTAATACTGAATTGTATTTCACCTTCGCTCTTCCGTAGCACGTTAGCTACGAGGTAAAAATGTCTTTCAAAGTTTACCAGAGAGCCACGAAAACGTTTACCATAAGCGTCATTCGATTGGCACTGTCAGCGTTAGCGTTGTTCGTTAAGAACAAAAGTATGTCCCCGATCTTATAGGGACACGAAATTTAGTCGAAATCGTAGCAAAATAAACTGAAACCTAATTAAAATTTGTCATGATGCTCCTTCCGGGGCCCTGGTTAATACCACCGCTACGTAATCTTAGTCTCCAAATCGCGTATGTCTTTTTTTGTATATATTGGAATGTATTGACGAAATCGTAAACAATAATCGTTTTGACAAAATGATACAAACTCGTACTAAGGGCACTCGCCTATCGTTTATTCGGAACGTGTTTACTATAATGGACGCAGCACATTTTTTTCTGATTAAACAGGGGTTCTTTTTGAAGTCGATCGCAGATGCGTTGCTACTCCTGAGGACTAAGATGGTCGCCTCATATATACGTGACCCAGCAACCACATCCAGTGGCGTAAGAGTGGGGGGCGGAGGGGCGGTCCGCCCCGGACGATAATTTTGAGGGGCGCCAAAAACAGATTTGGCAAACTTGTTTTGTCATAAAGATAGATATTGTCGTTTTTTTTGGTCGTGAAGTCAGATATTTTCGTATTTTTTTTCGGTCGTCAGGTTAGATATTGACGTTTTTTTGTGGTCTGCAAAATTTGTGTATAATGTGTGGCGAGTTCAAGTTCTGCCCCGGGCGGCATAAGCCCACGTTATGCCACTGACCACACCTTTCCAACGAAACAACGTAAGATCTGCTTCACGCTAAAAATAAGTGTGGCGGTGGTACCTAGCCCCGTCGAACTATATTGATTCTACCACCTGGTAAGTACGTGTCAACAGAGCGTTGTGCAGGGTTTGGTCACGTCCTTCTACTAGTTTTTAGTTCCTTAAACTTAGAAGAAGTGATTTGTCTCAAATTTTCCATATAGTACATATTACTTTTATATTAACTACTTTGTAAAACTTAAAACTACATATATAAAACGAGTTTGTCTTAAAACGTCTTTTGTTGAGATATGTGCGTTATATAACACTAACTATGTATATGTTTAAAAATAAGTAAAAATTAATTACAGTAGTGACGAAAATTTACACGATCAATACGTGAAACAATAAATTAAATGAAACCGGTATAAAAACGATAATACGTAAGTATTTGATGAGTTCCAAAAAAACTAGTATTGAAAGTCGATTTAGTTTAAAAACGTTGAAAAAATCAGCAAGAATTAAAAAAATCCCTTGATGAGCTAAGTACCTACTCAGAGTCTAATAAAATTAGTGTAAAGAGCTAAATATACTTGTAATTCTCAGTAATCGCATCGGAGTGACAATATGGCGTGACTTTGAATCTACGAGGCACACAATATATCAACAGTAGCAAGGTGAGGTCACTAGGTACTTGTTCGGTTCAAAATTTGTCTGTTATTTCTCCATTTTTATTTAGGTACGGCCTAAAGAGGAAACACGGAACCCTATTACTAATATTCCGCAGTCCGTCTGTCCGTCTGTGCGTCTGTGCGTCTGTCCGTCTATCTGTCTGTTCGTCTGTCCGTCCGTCCGTCTCTCTGTCTGTCACCAGGCCGTATCTCATGAATCGTGGCAGCTAAACAGTTGAAATTTTCGCAGATCCGTTGCCGCTATAAAAACCGATTAAAATAAATATTTAAGAGGGATTCCCAAACGACACGTGATTTTTACTGTTTTTTATAGATAATGCTACGGAATCGTTCGTGCGCGGGTCGGACTCGCACTTGGCCGATTTTTTATATTCCAGTGATATCCAAGTGGATGAAACTCGATTACTTGAACAGGGTCTACGAGGTTTTTTCAAACATCTCTGCAAGTTTTATGTGTATTATAAATTAATCCATTTGAAGACTTAATCTGAATTCCTTACGAACCAACAACTTGAAACTTATGACAATCGTAGAGAGCGTAACAATACATTAATTTTATATAAGTAGATAAATCAATATTTTCGTTAAATACAAAGTGCTAAATAGCTTTGGAAAGTGAGGTACTAGATGTAAGTGGTGCTAAATGGTGGTAAAAGGTGGTGGAATCCTTCTTGAGGCACCACAATCAAAACTATTTCTGCCTAAACAACATTATCAAGTATTGATGTATTTTGGTTTCAGCTACATATAGCTAAATGCCTCTTACAAATTCAGGGGACATATAGCTAAATGCCTCTTATAAATGACACGACGAACTTTAACTTTTACGCGAAGGCATCTATGGCCAAGCTTAGATAAGATATTAATATTCTATTTGGGGTTGATAATGTCTATAGGTGCTAACACTCGATAAAGGCAGGTCGACTTTATGCTCGCTTAGTGCTTCTACAGCATAGAATAAATGTATATAAAATTGTTTTAAAAACAAGCTTTAAGTAACTGACATTTTTGTTTTAGCATTCTTCTTAGAAAACCATTCCTAATAGGTCCGTCATCTTGATACTAGAGTTTTGTTGTTATTAAAAACTAAACATGTATGTAAAATTTCAGCTCAATCAGTTGATGTTAACATCAACTGATTGAGCTGATTCAGTTGCAACTAACTAACAAGGCAAACTAAACGAAAGCTTTTATTACAAGCTTTTGTTTAACTTGTTTTATTTAATGTACTTACTGTGAGGTTTCTTGGGCCCAGGGTCAGTTTCTACCATCCTATGCGGGCAGGCGGCGGTGTATGCTCGCGGGCTTGGACTACCAAGACTTCAGTAATCTGGAGTTTGCTTCCAACGGCGATTGGCTCGTCTGTAACAATTCAAATTGAAATTCAAATGTCATTTTAAAATTATATCCACGCTACATCTTCTCAATTTACCTTGTGACATCCCTACGCATGGTCGTCAATTAATCTCTACCGTCTGACAGCCCTACGCATTGTGGTTGTTGACTTACTCGTATGTATTATTATTGGCGGCATTACTACGACATTTAAGGGCATCATATATGTTGTTGTTTATATGTGCGAAATTTTATTCAAATCCCTTCAGTAGTTTTTGCGTAAATTAACAAACATTTTCACTAACTATCGCCTTAATAGTAAGCCTAGATTATTCCCGCGGCTTCGCTTCCAAGCTTACCACGGTGACGAGTAGCCTCGTGTATTAAATCAAGTCATACACATATTTCAGTGGAATCCGATTTGTAATAAAACGTCTTTATTTTACATAGGTTTACGAGGGCACAGGCAAATTGTCAGTTACAATATTTTTTCTACCACCGGATTCGAACACGACCTCAACTGAAATGATCCGGCAAGAAACTTAGCGGGTTTGTCTTTTTTGTTTGTATATATATTTTTGTAATTTGTATATAATTAGCAACAAAAGCTAGCTCCAGTATCTTGCCTTAAATTTGACTAAACATGAGGCTTGTTTGTCAAGATACGCTACACTTTTACAATCAATTAACTACTTAAATATATACGATTTGCTCAGTCAGTAAAATTATATAGAGTATGTCACTCTACAAACTGAGACGATTCTAATGATCAGACGTCACAATCCGTCAAGCCGTTTGGGTTCAAAACATACATACATGCGTTCGAAAAACAGTACCCCATGTTTGTTTGTATGTGTGTCCATTTCTTTGGTACGCGCTACAGCCCAAACGGCTTCTCGTGTGAC